>JAOVVI020013382.1:0-11878 GCA_028571085.2 Nepenthes alata | reverse complement strand
ATATCTGTATCCAAGAATTATGCAAGTTATACAAAGTATATGAAGGAAACTTCACAATTTATTATATTTAATGAATTGTTCTCCAGGGAGTAAGAACTTTGAAAAAGAATTATGGTGGAACTTTCTCTTAAGAATAAGTGTGACAAACCACATGTAACATCCCGAATATTTATTTGGAATTTAATTGGGTTTATTTATTTTTGGGTAACTTGGGAGTGATAAAAAAATTAATTAAATATTATAAAATTTTAAAGAATATTTAGATCTGATGGGTCAATGTTCGAAGTGCACCCGTTTGGTTGCCCGAATATCGATTTAGGTTTTTATGATTTAAAAAAAAATTAATATATATAATAATGTATTATATAATAATAATAATAATAATAACATGAATAAAAGAGAGGGAAAAAGGATTTAACTGGGAGAAGAGGGTCGAGGAGAGAGAGAGTATAGGCGTGAGGGTTAGGGTCTTGTCGCGTCGTTGGCGTGGTGGATGCTTCGCCGAGGAAGAAGGCGGCGTGTGGGAGGTCAGCGTGGCCGGCGAAGGCTGTACGTGGCGGGGAGGCAGGCTGAGAATCGCGGCTGGGCGCTCGAAGAGCCATACAACAGAGGAGTCACGCAAAGGAGAAGAGGAAGAAATGGAGGCTTTCGGGTCCAATTCCGACTTCAAGCTAGTTGGAAAAATTGTAGAACGGGTCAAGGCAAGTGCACTCATTTCAAACTCGGCTTTACCGCTCTTCCGGCTTTGGCGGCGGCGTCGTCGGCCATGGCCGGTTTGGATCCTTCTCCCACCACTTTCCCTCCTTTGCGCGAAGACTCTCGGTTCCTTTCCTCTGGGCTAGATGCTGATTTCTTGGCCAAAGCTAGGGATGTGGGTGGCGTCAATTGCATCTCGCCATTATCGGCTACCCCCTCTTGCTCTCCACATGTTGGTCCCGTCGCCCCATCCGATCGTCTGGTTCAGCCGATTCATTCTGTTGGTACGGCTGCAACTGCTGATTATCTCCAATCTTCTGCCAAATCCTGGTCACAAGTTGTGAAGGACAAGGGAAATTTTTCCTTTTCGCCCCTCAAATTTTTTCCTCCTCCTTCGAAGGCTAGGCTTGACACGCCTTTGGCTCCCCCGGCTGAAGTCTTGGAGCAAGGTACCGTCATGTGGGGTTCCACTCTGGTGGGTATGTTCCATGACAAACCACCCCATTTCCTAGCGGTGGATTCCATAGCCAGGAAAATATGGGCTAAATTTGGGCTGCGACATGTTGCTGTGTGACCGAAAAATAAAATAAAAAAAAAAAAAATAATAAAAAAAGGTGGTTGGTCCCCTAGCCTCATGTTGGACGGTGCGTCTCTGTTGAAGATTCCGGAGTGAACTTTCTCCGGAGTGCTTTTTTTAACTTCCTTGGACGGAGTGTTGGTTTCTCACATGGACGATGTGAAGTTCTCATCTTGGACGGAGTGATCTTGTTTTGCTTCCGGTGTGCATGTACTTCCTTTAGCTGGAATGCTCTTTGTCTCCTTGGACGGAGTGGCGTAGTCGGAGTGAATTTCTGCTCTTTGGACGGAGTGACTTCTCGTTGAATATTCGAAGCGTGTGTCTTTATCCGGAGTGTGTTCTTGTCTCCTAGGACGGAGTGGAAAGGCAGCTCCGGAGTGAATTCTCTGCCTAATTGGACGGAGTGTGCTGGATCGTCTTGCTTTTCCCGGAGTGTTTTGCAGTCTCCGTGGACGGAGGGGATTAGGGTTTTTTCATTCACAGTAATCGCATATTTTTGCAATTTTTCTTAACGACTTGTGTCATGTGTTTAGGGGTATCCCTTATTTCTATGTTTCTTTTTCCAAATCGACAAAATACTTGGTAAAAAAAATATAGTTCTTTGTACATTTTAATTTAATTTAATATAATTAATTACTTACCAAAAAAAAAATTGCGAACACTCCGAAATCTCACCCACAAGGGGACTAAACGAAGTTCTAGGCTGCCCATTAGTAGTGGCGCTCAGTCTATCCTGAATGGAAGGTGTATTCTGCTAAGCATTTCGACCAGAAGGAGATATAGGGTTTCCATTAACCCCATCAGAAACGTTACTCACTGAAGCAGGACAACCATTAAGATTCCCCCAAGGGCTCCATCACCATGGTGGTATGAATAACAGTCCCATTTTCTGGGAGGGGGGGATAGATCTTCCTTATTAGAACCCAGGGCTGCCCCTAGACAGCTCCCTTCTCGCCCCATCTCCTTCTCAACAAAGGGGCCATCATTCTCAACGTCCTGAAGTCCAAAGGAGTTAGAGAGGGGGGAGGGGTGGACCAGAAGAATTGGGTTTTGGGTCAACCCGAATCTTGCTCTTGGGTTTGTAAACCCCAGAAGGATGTTTCCTGATAACCTCTGGGCCTTTTTGACCAGGCAATTTATGCTGATTAGGCTTCCATTGGTAGTGAAAGCAAATTTCAGTAAATTGGCAATCAGATTGCTCTTTCAAGCTTCCCACCTTGATTTTCACATTGTCAAGCAATGGGGCATCGCCAGCAATTTCCACACAGACCCGGGCATAGTCCATCCTTTCTATTCTCGCAGTGATAGGGTCTAATTATAGTGGCCTACCAACGACACTTGAAATCCAGCTGAGCCCCAAAGGGGTCCTGTATTCCACTGGAACTCCAGTCATAGTGATCCATATGGGAAATATTTGTGCTCCTCTTTAGAGAGAGTCATTCCGGGCTTCCAGAGTTTTAGAAACAAGGGTTGGCCGGCAAAGGACCACGGTTCTTGAGCAAGACATTTCTCCAACATGTTGTAGGAAGAAAAATGAAAGAAGAAAAATCCTTTGTCATTACCAGCCACATGTTTGAGCTGGAAACGTGCCCAAATTTTTCGAGCTATGTGGTTAACGGCATAAAAATGGATAGGTTTACCAGGGAAATAACCAACCAAGGTGTCAGCCCATATCGACTCCCCCTGTTCTATGACTTCTGGGGGAGGTGCTAGAGCCTCCTGATTACCTAAAGTAAAATTAGGAGGGAAAAATTTAAGCTTACCTCCACTGTTAGAATGTCGAACCACCTCTGACCAAGATTTTGCAGGGGGACTGCCCGTGGGATCAGCAGGAGCAATTATACAGACCGGCGGAATGCTAGGAACCAGATTGGCTTCGTCAATAGGGGGACAAAGCCATGTTGTTCTGGAGCTGCCCGCGCCCCTGATTTGGGGCTAATCAGAGGAAAAACAGAGCACAGGGAGGCATCCTGAACCTTCAGATCCGAATCACTAACCTGGTCATCAGCACCCGACCGAGAAACAGTCATCGCAGAATGATGGGCTCCCAGGGCAATATGGGAGGAAACCCTTGATGGACCCGACTCAGAAGCCGAGCAAGCCAGAACACCCACCGAAGAGACAGAGAAGGAATTCGAAAAAGCCACATCTCCGTTCGCCAAAATGGATTTCACAAGGTCAGAGCGAAAGATGGGAAACAGGGGAGATGCGTGGGTAGAGGGCGAGAGGTGGGAAGGCCGAGAGGGTTGAGGAACCTTGGGTGGGGACACGAGCAAAGGATCCATGGGTGACAGAGAAGGAGGAGAGAGCAGATTTACCAGAGAGGGCAAATCATCAGGATTTGAAGAGGCCACGACGTAACCACACAGTTGCGAACGGGGGTCTGCGAAGGACTGAGTTGCATTATTGGAACAGAGGGAGGAGACGGGATTTGGGACAAGGTGGACCGGCACCATTCAGCGCCGGCAAAAACGGGAGAAAAGAGCGAACGAGGGTAAAAGATGAGGACGAAGGGCTCACAGGCACCGAAACCCTAGAGAGAAGGGAGAGCTTCTCTCTCTAAGCCCCCTCAGAAAGACCTTTCTTTAGCCAAAACTCACACTTATTGAACTTAGCGTATAAGCACTCCTCCCGTAGTCTCTGCAACACCATCCTTAAATACTCCTCGTGCTCAACATCATTTTTGGAGTAGATTAGAATGTCATCGATAAGGACTACGACAAACCCATCTAAAAAGGGTCTGAATACCTTGTTCACCATATCCATAAATGTAGTTGGTGCATTTGTTACCCGGAAAGGTATTACCAAGAATTCTCAGTGACCATACTTGGAGTGGAATGCTGTCTTTTTTATCTCGCTCTCTTTAATTCTTAATTGGTGATATCCTAATCTCAAATTAATTTTTAAAAATATGCTCGCCCCTTGAAGTTGGTCAAATAAATTATCAATTCGAGGCAACAGATACTTATTTTTTATCATCACCTTATTGAGTTCTTGGCAGTCGATGCATAGACGCATCGAACCGTCTTTCTTCTTGATGAATAGCACTGGTGCTCCCACAGAGAAATACTAGACCTAATGAAACCTTGATTATGAAGTTCTTACAAGTGTATCTTAAGTTCTTTCAACTCTGTTGGGGCGATCCTGTATGGTGCTTTTGATATTGGTGTAGTTCCTAGCATCAAGTCTATGCTAAACTCAATCTCTCACCTCAGGGGTAGTCTTGGTAGCTCCTCAAGAAATATGCTCGCAAACTCTCGAACTACAGCAATATCCTCCACACGCTGCTCTGACGGTGTTGTTGTAGACACGAATGCAATGTAACCCCAGCACCCATCATGTAGCAAATAGTGTGCATGGATCGCTGAAATTATGGGAGTTACTATTTGACTCCCAACACCATGGAACTCAAATTCTTCCATTGTAAGGATTGAATTCAATTATACTAATATTTATCTCAGGATGCAATTATGGTGCAAATAAAATCAAATGGACCGGCGTAAGCATAACTAATGGACTCGAATGACAACTGAATAAAATTTGAAGGGTGGGAAGATAATTCGGCCGCCAAAATTCGTTCCGATTAGCAACTGAATTAAAATTTACTTGAGGAAAAGGAACTCGGGCAACAATGTAATTAAAATTTAGTAAAGGAGGTGGCAAAAATTCAGTAAGGGAGGCACGACAATAGAAAAAATCAGAATATGCTCCAACATATGCTCAACACGGCAGTAACCACAACACCAAAAATAAGGATTTCACCAGCTAATATATAACTCGGGCAGCAACTCCACAACACTTAGCAAAATTTAGAGAATTAAAAAGTAGCTCATGGCTGCTTATCTCTTTTTTTTTGTTAAATAATTAAGATTAGATTCAATTAAAACAAAATATATAAAAGTACATTCTAACTCCAAGTATTTTTCCGACCTAGAGTTAAAATAAAGCCGCTAGGGCTACCCCGAGCACACCGTGAAAGAAACATGGGAAAACACAAAAGGTAGGTACATAAAGAAAATAACACATGGCCAATCCATCAGTCTTCAAGCCCAACAGACACCTCAAAACAGAAGACTGCACTAGAGCAATCTTCCATCCCCTAAGTCACAAGCATTGACAAGCTGCCCAAAATCGGGAACGTGTGAGAGAAGGACCGGTGTGCCCATCGTAGTCACTCTTCCACGTAGGACAAACCGGCAGCCACAACAGGGCTAAGAAAATAACAATCCGGCCTTCTGTCTCAGCGAGAAATAGCAAACCGGAATAGAAATTTGTTTTTTTGGTAAGTAAAACCGGAATCGAAACTACCCAATCCTGGAACGTGAGAGAATGACTGGTGTGTCCAACCTAGCCAGCCGTCCATGTTAGCCAAAGCTTGTAGCCACATAACCTTTGCGTATCCGCTAGAAGACGCATACCACGTCAGTCCAAGCTAGCGACCAAACACTACTTCGTCCAGTCGGCAGGGAACGAAACTGGGAATTTGTGAGAAACCCGGCCCAGTCAGTACCCATCTAATTGTCACACCAAATTCACCATGAAGGCACGCCTTAGGTCAGGGCGCTTACAGCCAAGTTAGCCCATAGAGACAACACAGATGAGCGGGCCAGAACGCAAATCAGAGGTCTTCAAACCGGTCTACAAGTTGACCGGTCATAATTTTTTTTTTTGTACTTAGCAAATAGCAAAGGCCTTTACTTACCAAAAAAAAACGGCAAAGGCCAAGTCAGCAATTCAAAATCGGATACAACACCAAATCGGGTTAAAGTTTGATACCGGGGAAAAATCCACCCGGCCTTATAATGCACTTCGGGCAAAAGGTGCACACAGACGCGATGTTGAGTATTGGGCAAGGCCTTCCACACCGGTGCAAGCTGGCGGCCAACTGCAGCCTACAGTTAAACTACTTAGTCCATTCAGCAGGGAACCAAACCAGGAAAAGTGAGAAAAATTCGGCCCAACCCGCAACCACAAGACTGTCACGCCAAAGACGGTGTGGAGGCACGCCATGGGACAGAGCGCATACTTCCACGTTGGCCCATTGTGCCAGCACAGTTGAGAGCCAGAGCGAAAAGCATAGATCAACAGACCGGTCTACAAGTTGACCGGTCAAAAATATTAATATTTTTTTTCCTCAAGGCCAAAACGACCACGTCAGCCAATCCCGCTGCCAAACCGGGAATTTCACTTAGCAAACGGCAACAGGCCAAAAAGTGCCAAGTCAGCCGTTCCAAATCGGCAAAAAAGTGGCAGACTAAGCCAAACCAGACGAATCAGAGCAGACTTCCAATCCGGCTTTAAGTTTGATACCGGGCAATAATCCACCCGGCCTTATACTGCACATCGGGCAATAGGTGCACACATACGCGATGTTGGGTATCGGGCAACTTCCACACCGGTCCAAGCTGGCAGCCACCTACAGCCAACTGTAACTCGAGAGCATGATGCTAATAGTCCAAGAGAACTATTTAGTCCAGTCAGCAGGGAAACCAAACCGGGAATTTGTTAGAAGACCCAGCCCAACCAGCATCCACAAAACGTTCACGCCAAAGACGGTTTGGAGGCACGCCATAGGTCAGAGCGCAAATTTCCACGTCAACCCATTGTGCCAGCACAGCTGAGTGAGCTAGAGCAAAAAAAATAGAGATCAACAAACCGGTCTACAAGTTGACCGGTCTAACACTTTTTTTTTGAGATGAGGAGGACACATTGCAACCACACCAGCAGCACAGCAGAAGTGGGAATTTCTACAGCAAGAGTCCCACGCAGCAACCGAATAGAAAAGACGATGAACCCAAGACCAGTCAGGCAGTAGAGAGTGCGCCTGAGGATAACAGGATTAGGATCGTAGCCAGACAGCAGACTACAACAAACTATCTTTTAGAGCTAAGCATCCGACCTCAGTTTTAAAAGAGAGATGCTCCATCTAATCAGAATAGATCTGTCACTATGCGAACTGGCTACAGGAGTGTTCTTCAGTTTGCCCGGACCGCAGTAGAGATTTAGTGAAACATCTGGGTTTCATTTTGTGCCAACATTTTTTTAAACATTCGATGATTTCTTTCTTTCCAGATACAATAAACCGTGGCAGCAAGGGTGAGGCGGAAGGAGCGAGCTTTGAGATTTTTACTCTTCCAGCAATTTGCTGCCCACAAGATGTTTGAATGCCAATCAGGATGAGGCCAGCTAAACCCAGCCTTACGGCGCATTAGCTGCCAAATGGCCGAAGTGAACGGGCAATCAAAGAAAAGGTGGTCATGACTTTCCCAGCCGTTGGAACAGAGGATACAGGACGATGGAAGATGAAGGAAAGTGCTTACCATATCCAGCGTGCTAAGCCTTTGTCGAATAGCCAGCCAAAGAATAAAAGCATGAACCGGAATGTACAAGGGGCCCCAGACAACGTAGACCACGCCACCTCTCCTTTGGGCTCTTGGAAAAGCCCATAAGAAGATTTAGTCGTGAAAACCCCATTACGAGCGACACTCCAAAGTGCCACATCACTACATGATGGATCAGGGGGATAGGGAGGCATGCTTTCCACAATACCAGCAATCTCCATATCAAACGGGTTAGGCCACATCCAATCACCATGTTTGATGATGTCCTTGACTTTTGTGTCATAAGGAAACCCAGTTATACACCTGATTCTCTTGTTGAATCGATCAAAGAGAGGTCAGAGAGGATGCCAAAAATCAAGCCATAGGAAATTGTCGACTCCATTACTAATATGGTAGCGAATCTTAGGGCGAAGGGTAGTGCGGAGCTTCATGAGTTTTTTCTAGCTCCAAGGTGCTGAATCCGGGATTTTGATAGTCCAAATGCATCTATCTTTGATGCGGTGAGCATAACACCATGATACCCAAATGGAAGCCAGATCCTTAGAGATGATCCTCCAAAAATGGTGACTCAAGAAGGATTTATTAGTTGCCATAATATTTTTAATTCCCAAACCTCCTTCCTCTTTAGGAGAGCACACATCTTTTCAGGCAACCTTGGCTGTATATTTCCCTTCATAGGAACTGTGCCATAGAAATCTGTGGATGGACATATCAATACTCTTCAAAATGGATTTAGGAAGGATGAACAACGAGGCCCAGTAGTTGTGGATCGTCGAGAGGATGAAAGAAATCAGCTGGAGCCGCCCACCAAAAGAGAGCCATTGATTCCTCCAAGATGAAATTCTTTGTTGGACCTTTTCAAGGAGAGGTTTACAATCGAAGATAGATAGCTTAGTGGTGATGAGAGGGACGCCAAGATATCTGACTGGGAGTTTGCCTCTCTTAAAATCGAGAATAGCATGGATACTCTGAATGGTATCCTCATTAGCAGAGCAGATAAAAATCTCACTCTTATTCGGATTAGGAGAAAGACAAGACAAGTTCCCAAAAATTTTGAGGCAATCATGTAAGACCAGGATGAACTTAATGTCAGCTTTGGAAAATAGAAGGAGGTCATCCGCAAAACCAAGCATCACTATTCTAGTTTTCTCACATTTCCAGTGATACTGAAAGTCAGAATTAAGCCGAGTCTTGACTTCCAGAATATCATTCAAGACTTTCATCCCCAATACAAATAGATAGGGTGAAAGAAGGTCTCCCTGTCTTAGACCTTTGGCGCCTCGGAAGAAACCCACAGACTCACCATTTAGATTGATTGAGAACGAAGTTGTGGTAATGTATTGGCTGATCCATGTGATCATTGGGGGAGAATTTCATCAGTTCGAGAACTGCCATAATAAAATCCCAATGGATGGAGTTATATGCCTTCATCAGGTCAACCTTCAACGCACGATGCGAAAACCCCTTGTTTAGGTGATATCTATGAAGTAATTCCTAGGCAAGAAGAATATTGTCACCAATGTTCCTACCAGCTATGAAAGCGGTTTGACAATTGGCGACTAAGAAGGGTAGCGATGGTTGAAGACGGGTAACAATAATCTTTGAGATGATCTTATATAAGACGTTACAGCAGGCGATGGGACAAAAGTCAGAAACCTTAGTAGGCGATTTAATCTTCAGAATTAAGCACAAGATGGTCGCATTGATCTGAAGAAAATCAAGCTCAAACCTTAGGGCCCTACGATATGCAGCTTTAAAATTCTCTTCATCATTAACCAAGGGCTGAGGGACAGAAAGAAGGTCGTTCTTCTGGTAGTCCTCAAGGGCCTTACGCGTACGTGAGACCTCTTCATAGACAATGCCCATGTTACGATTTAACTCCTTCATCCTCTCCTTGATAAGCCTCAGTTTTGATACGATCCGGAACATGGGGACTCCCTGGATTATACTTTCCCAGCACTGGTGAACAATGGAGATAAATTGAGGATGATGTGTGATGAAATTATTGAAGCGAAAGCAACCAGATTTCAGATGCCTCGAGGTAATTGGGGTCAGAATGCAAAGAGAGAGGTCTGATAGCCTAGCCGGGTGGAAGGAGGCTTTGAAGTTAAGCTCCATACTTACCAAAAAAAAAAGTTAAGCTCCATAAGTCAAGGACCATGTACAACCACTCTATCCAGCTTATGGTAGACACGAGATCGAGATTCTCTTCCGTCATTCCAAGTGAAGAAAGCGCCATCATAGATCAGGTCTTGCATATCACAGTCGATGAGACAATTATCTAGGGCCATAGCACTATTACCATGCCAACAACCACCCAGATTCTCAGATGGCGCTTTAATGGCATTGAAGTCACCCAAAGCTGCCCAAGGCTTTCCAAAGATAAGTTGGTGGATGGCACGCAACTTATCCCAGAGGATTCTCTGGTCAATCTCGGAGTTAGAGGCATAAATGAAAGATATGAAAACGGAGTGATTATTGATTTTATTTAGGATTTTGTAGTGGATGATTTGTCAGATTTTGACAAAATTCTCAAATCAACACTACTATCATCCCAACCAATCCAAATACGACAAGGAGTAGAGGAGTAATTCATCTCCCACTTCCACGAAGGCATCAGCTTATTAGCAATAAGGGATGCCTTATTTTCTTTAACACGTGTCTCCGCAAGACCAACGATAGTACTGCGGGAGGAAAGGATAAAGTGTTTGATTTCATGGGTCTTTAGCGCCCCATTAAACTCACGAACATTCCAGCGAGAGACATTAACCATGGGGCTTGGGAGAAGGGGATTTTTTTCTTTTTAGGCCCCTTTGGTTTTTTAAGATTGATTTAGGCTAGAAAGATCCTCCAGCCTTGTCTTCAAGGACAGAGAGAGGACACCCTGGCGGGATGGAATTACCAGCAACCGCTTGCCTTGGAATCTCGCAGATGTCCCATAGGACTGAAGATTTATAACAAGAGGCGGAGCCAGTTGTGTCCCCAATCTCCTGGGGAGACCGGGAACTAGAACTGCCGGTCTGGGTATGAGCCATGGTATCAACCTTTATCTGGTCACCATCAGACAAATGAGGATCAAATGAAGGCTCAATCTGGTCAAAACTACTGCCAGCGTGGACAGAGAAACCATCCACCAAGGAAGACTCAAGTCGGGCAGCCTCTCCTCTTACAGTGGGGGCCTGAGTAGCCAATTTGGTCTCCACATAAGCTATGCTGGAGCCAGAAGATGACTCAACACAGTCTTGAGCACAGTCATCAACACCGCCTTGCAAGCAAACCGGAAGGATACAATCTTCAGAATTTTGTATAGCAGCAAAGGGGCTGGAGGCAGACGCAGGGCCAGTTGGATTCTTTTTTGGTAAGTAAAGGTATATTAAAATAAAAAGAAAAATATAAAACTATATTCTATCTCAAAATGTTTTGTCGATTTAGAGGCAGAACATAGACGCTAGGGCATTCCCAAGCACCACCATGAATCTTATCATGAGCCGAAGAAAGTTTACCAAAGAAATTTATCAAGCAAACAAACTAACCCGAACCAGCCGCAAATCATGAGACCGAAAAGATTTACAAAGGAAGATCCGTCATAAGATACTGAATACCAGAGCCTATGTCAACCCAACTATTTATTAGATCCCCAATGACCACAAACACTGGCGGCAGTAACACCATCCAGAGCAAAGAATCGCAACCTGATTGTGCGCTCGTCCATTTACACCACCCCGGATAACCATCACCACGGACTACACCTTCGAGAACAAAGTCCACCGTGGCCTGGGTTAAAATCACCACAGAAAGCATCTACAGTACCTCGGCAGCATTTACACGAACCATCATCTACAAAACCTTAGACTGGGAATGCTCACAGGACACAGAACTACATCTGAGCTCATAAAAACCAGATTCAAAATCAGCAGCAAAATATTGTCACACCAGGACAGCAAATATCAGCTGAAACCCAGTAGTACTCCCAGGTTTACATCACCAAAGGCTTGCGTCTCAATCACAGGTTGCAGGTAGAACAAGAGGAAATCATCAGTTTCAGTATTACGACGGCACCCTTTAGATCCCACCTGATTCCATCCATACAGAGACCGGCAAAACCAATAAGACTGCACCTAGCCAACTTGAGCTTGACATGCAGCAGCTCTAAACCCGGAGAGATGCCAACTGGAGCCATCTGAAGAGGGATTACACCCCCCTAGAACAGCGCCCAGGGAAAGTATATCAGGAACACCAATAAGTACGTTTTCAGCAACCTGAT
>JAOVVI020013381.1:0-11412 GCA_028571085.2 Nepenthes alata | reverse complement strand
TGATCTGTTATTATGAGCTACAAAAAAATACAAAAATGAAAAGAAATTTAATACATGGAATAAGAAATCAAAGGAGGAAAATCCTGAAAAAAAACCCTAAAAAGAAGTCGAAGATGGCATTGTAAGAGGAAGACTAAAGTTTGATAGTATCCAATGGAACCGACGGTGGATGAGGGCTTCGATCAAAAGCATCACAACTGCATGCATGGGGCTATCTCCACCGTCAGATGAGAGGGTGATAGACCAAAATAAGGGCATACAATAGAAGAGGAACGCTACTTCGTAAAGTAGTATTTTTACCTAGTTTTTTAAATTTTTAATAAAAAATACTATTAAAAAATAAAAAATGACGAAGTTACTATAGAATCTCCTGGCCTAATACAACTCACTTGGTCTGCATCACACAAAGAGGCCACAGATGGGGCCCAGAGATATGTCATTATGCTATTTCGTAAAATATTATCTTTGCCCATTTTCAGTTATTTTAATAAAAAATTATTATTAAAAAATAGAAATGGGACGATGATCCTATTTTGCAGAGTAGAATCCCTTTACTAATATGCAAATCAATTGGTCAGCATCGCACGAAGAGGGCACAACCGGGGCTCAGAGGTATGTCATCGCAGTCGCACAAGCCGATCAATCTTCACCGTCCGATGGAAGAGTGTGGTGGATCAAGTTGAAAACAGGACAGCTGGTTGACTAGCACGTGAGAAGCACACGGCAACCAGCCACAGCCAGCAACAACCAGCAACCTCTGTGTAATCAACTCTCAACAAGCCGGTGTAACAACCGTATTTCATTTGTTTATCTTTCCTTTTATTTTTAATTTTTTATTTATGTTTTATCTTTTTAAATTTTTTTTACTCATGATTACGAATATATATTAAGTTAGAAAAATCGGGACCTTTATAAATTGTTCAGCAAATTAAAGAATGTTTAAAAGTATAACTTTAAGACATATAACAGTATTTTTTAAGAAATTATTGTTAACAAATAACGTGGCTTAAACAATCACTAAAATAAAAAAATAAATTGAGTTTATATCTCCCGTCATTTGCATGCTATATTTTCGGGACGTGAGATCCGGATTAGTTTCAAATTTCTGGACACTCCTTACTCCTTTAACTGGTGTAATGTTTGAGTTGGGCGTCAGAGACAAAGTCAGAACGCTCAATTTATAGGTAAAACTATCAATTGCCTCAAACGCGCGTTACGTACTCAAACCGGCCGAGAATTGATTTGTCAATGAATAGAGAGTTATCAACACTAAATGGACCACTAATATTTTAGCAATTAGTTGAGTTAAACGACAGAAAGTGATAAATCAATTGAGGAAGACGAAGAGAAAATGAAACTGCTGTCGGCTCCAATCCGACTTGCATCGGCTTGGTGAAGCCGGCTCTCGGCTCCGCTTGGTGGCTCGACTATGATAATTGCTAAAGCCTATAATTATTTATCCCTTACAAGTGTAAATATATTTATACAAATAATTTTAAAAATTATCACAAGGATTAGCTTATCTCTCCCTCCTATCATATCGGTCTTTTGGGACTAAACTCTCCTATTGGGCTTGTCCTCACATCAAAGATACATTAAAATTTTATTTGACTATGCTTTATATTAAAGAAATCAAGCTTAAAACTTTTAATAAAATAATATTATCAAACCCCTATTAATCAATTTTGGAATAATATATATACATAATATCATATCTATCTATTTATCTATACCTAATATAAGTTTACTAATACGGGTTAGTAGCTCTTTAAAATGACTGATGAAATACCACTAATATCGATCTATTGATAAAACAGCCAATCATATAATATATATATTTATAATAATTTTATAATTATTTTTAATATAAAGGTTGTAAGAATAAAACCCAGTTAATTTTTTTTTTTAATTTTTTTGTAATTTTACTAGAAATGCATTCGATAGCCCACAAACAAAGATTGAAGGATTAGTATTGGCCTGCGTTACAAGTTGGTTAGAAGTGATTACTGAATTTATAGAATTCTCATGCTTTTGGTTGATAAGGATAAGCACTATAAATCACACCAATTACCCATTATTACAAAAAAAAATGGCAAAAATATTAATTACTTTTTTAATCATACTCTAAATATATGTTTTAGTACTATTTTACATGGTATAAAAATGTTTATTTAATTTATTAAATTTTAATATAACACAGAATATAAAATTTCAAAATATATATTTCCCTTTTTTAAAAAATTTAAATATTTATGTTCATATATACTACCATATGTTTCTAAGTTTGCCCAAATTTATATAGCCTTTACCTAATATATTATAATTTATTGGGTTTAATGAAATTTTAAGTTGATTTGAGTCCACAAACTCTGTTAGTTCATATAATGGGAGGAACTAGGCTCAATAACATAGGCCAATGAAAACAAACTCAAAGGTGAGTCAATGAATCTATGACCCAAAAAAGAGTTTAACAACTATAGCCAAATCAAAATTTTGACAGCTAAAGTCTGTCAATTAAATTATCAGACAATTAAAATTTTAAATCTAAATAATGTCTTATGAGATGATATTTGTTACAATAAAGAACAATGTTGAGAGAAAGGGGTTGCTTTACCAAGCGACTGATAAATTTTTTATACTTAGTTGATATTATTTAACTCGGCTAATTACCCCTGAGCTGCGAATGATCTGCATGATCGAAGATGAAAAGCATTTATCATAATGTATGACCTTCGACATTCATAGTGGCAAGTGTCTGTTGATTAAACAGTTAACAACTGACCCAATTTCTGGGTCGAGGCCTACAGCCTTACTAGAGGAGTACTAATTTTTAGCTTTAAGCCACTATAAATACTAACCCCCTCTTAAAAAGAAAAAAATTTGAAATTTGGAGGGAGAGATTACTGCAATCTACATCTTTGGAGCATTTTGATCACTAACTGATTATTACAGTCTTTAAATCATAGCCTCACTGCATTCAACTGTAAAAGAAGGTTTGATACTTGTCATCTAAAATATCTCATCCTCCCCACATGAAACTCACAGAGTCTAATCCTCCATTCCTTAGTTCTTTCTTTTTTTCTCTTTTACTAACTTAATTATTAAATCTGAAAAATTGACAGAAGTATCAAAAGATAATTCAGGGAACAAATGCTAATTTATGTGAAACTGTTATTTAAATTTATGGTATGTAGGATCTGAGTTAGAAGGTTAAAAAATATGATTCGAGATTTTTTAGATCAAAATTCAGATTTAATCTATGCATTATAAATAATTAAAAATAAAATTTTAAAATATGGAGATAATTTTTGAAATTTGTAAAAAAATATTTAAAACATATTTTCCCAAAGTATCAATGAGTTTGACAGGACATCACATTGCATGAATGCCACCAACAAATTAAAGACAACCGCTTAACATGGTCATGCATCAAACTCCCAACGCATTAGCATTGTTCACTCCCTCCCAAGTTTATAATTAGGATTTAGTCATTTTCAAAATAATTTTAATATTATAACATCTCACATATTTATTAATATTATTAAATTAACATGAAGATAAATAATTAAGTATTATTTCACCTAATAATATCTTTAAAATGAATAAAATATGTCAATTAAATATTTTTTTTATAATTAATTATCCATGTCTTTTCATTTCTCATTTATATTGTTGGAATAAATTCTATAAATTCCCCACCATGGATGAACCAAATTAATGACAAAAATTCCTAGACATATGAATTAGAAGCACTTGTTAAAGTATAAGATTACCATGAATACTAATATGTGGACCGATTGTTGCTTCGCTCAACAAAAGATAGCATAAATTTTTTTCAAAGTCAATAGTCGACCTAAAAATAACAAATATAATTTAATCATATTTTAATACAATTTATTTTAATAAATTAGTTATTTGGTCATTCAAACATATATTAATGTTTTGATATCCAAATGTAAAATAAGAAACCACTTCTTCACCCTAAGTTGCTAAATAAAAACTGCTTAATAACGACTTTAGAATTTACCAGTCTGCTAAGAAGTGATAAAAAAATTATTATTCGATCTTTCTTTGAGGTGTAAGAGAACTATGAGTGGTATGATTCTGTACTTAGAATATAGTGGCCCCACAACAAATGGTAAAAGACCCAAATTCAAGTTGCCTTGAGATTTTGGATCCAAATGCATCCGAGTTGCTAAGTGATAGAGTGAATGAAAGACCGAAATGGAAGTATTGCTGAGTTGCCTAATAGTTACGATTCTAAGTTATCGAGTGGCTTCAATATTAATCCAACAAACCACTGAGCTCCCGAACAACTTGAATATTAAGCTCCCACAATGTCAGACCACCTTGTCACAGTGGCGTATGCTAAGCCGGGGAAGTCATAGTGGTCCGCTCTGGTAGTCCAAACCAAAAAAATAGAACAACCACGACAATTGACCAGAGTTAAAGAGGTTAACACCAGCTAATGCACCATGCTAAAGACAATAAAAAAGAGCATTTGAAAATTTATACATATCGCAAGCTATTTAGAAACACCTAGTAAGCCCATAATTTTTCAAACAACTTTTTAAATACCAAAGTTAATGAGATGTGGCATTACATATATATTGACCAATAGGAAATATGCATAATACAATTGCTCAACTATTTAGAGTTATTAAGGATAAAAGGTTACTCACTTACCATTTTCTCCTATTTTTGACCATAGCAATGTTACTAGCCCATTGTAGCATATGACCTAGAACCTCTAAAAATACAAATTTCCTTAACTCATTATTTCTGAAAGCATTCTAAAAATACTTATACAATTATAAGTCCTCCATCATTCAAGCCTACAAATAAATAAGGTTATAAATATGTCCTATTGATAACCTTCTTCTTAACAAATCCTAATGCACAAAATACTTTTCTCTAAAATCCTGTTTCATTTCCCATTCTTCATTTTCAAGTTTTTTTATATTAACTTGAGCATGAAAAGATAAATCAGAGAGTAAAACACATACCATTAGAACTTTTATTTTAGATTATCATGTGCAGAACTTGAATTAAAAAAAATTATATATTTTCTATTCAGAATCTATTCAGTCAAATATTAGATATCAATCTTATTTATCCGAGTCTCATTTTCATCAAATTTGCTCATTGTTGATCTTATAAGTCAAAATACAACTCAAAGAATCTTATCAACATCAATATTGGAGATTTCCTACTTTTATTTACTTTTATCCTTGGACACACAAAAGTTCATGATGTAGACAAGAACAACTAGCACTATATATATGCTCCACTTTTCATGAGCAAAATTAATTGTAAAATAGTACTTTTGCACCCCATTGATCTAATACCTTTTAATGAAGATGTGATGGGCCATCTTCAATGGTGGAGGAGAATGTGTAGCTTTAGATGACCATGACATTGTTCAACATAGAGCCTTAGACTACACAAGAATCACTCATTCCTTATCTCTATAAAATTTTAAAAATGAGAACCATAAAATAATAGTAGAATAATCATCATATAACTTAATAGTTAAGAATTCACATTGTATAAAATATTCGCCTGCATAATATAAAATTAAGTGTGACCTAACTTACTTTTTCATTATCAACCCATTTGAAGACTTGTCCCAAAAAGTTCACCATATGACTTAATGTAAATTTTGAATGGAGGGTGATAGTGGTAGCTAAAAGATTGGGATGGATCTGCTATATTTTCGGTCAATAAATTATGTTATATATATATATATATATATGATATTTGTACTAATGTTATTGTGAAAATTTTTTTAAATAAAACACACACAATTCATAATTCTCAAAGCTTATCTTGTGATCTTATTTATGAAAAATAGTAAAACTTCACAACCTCTACTCAAGGCTTTTTATTGAAAATTTTGTCACATAAATTTAATATTTATTATATAATTATTTATTATTTTACTATTATAATTCTTTCAAATTCATAATATATTAGATAAAATTTTATACAATAGATCTAAAATGATCAGATCCTACCTCAAACACTATATAGATAATATAGATCTAAATAGTTGAAGAACTAGTTATCTTTTTACCATATAAAAAATATTTTACCCCGCCACTTGGTTATTAAGAAATAATCATAATGATGAGAGAAAATAAACTGAATTTATTTGTTCAAGGCAAAAATATAAAAATAACAATCTCGAATCTTATAGGGTTTTCAAAAAGTATTTTTTGTGTCAACCTTGCATAATTGTTTGCTTACATCCTAACATATGCATTGCTTTGACCCTAATTCAAATATCAAAATAATCACGATATATAAATTTATAACTAGGATCGAGAAATTATACAAAATTTTATTAGTGATTTATTCACAAATAATAATATAATCGTTTTAGAAAATCAGTTACGTCCATTGCAACATGACATTTAAGGTTGTACCGACTCATCAAAACTACATAACCCAACATGTCATCATTAACTATAGCATAGAAATTAGGCGGTGCTACAATATTTATAAATGTCTGTAATACTAACCAAATTCTTAAATTATTTTTCTTATAACTATCAAATAAAAATATACTGCTAAATATTGAAATCCAATATCTTTAACATAGAAACACATTTATTTAAACTCCAATGAAGATCAAACTTACTAATTTGAAAGAGGTGACAACATAAAAATAAGTCAAAGACCCAGATGTGAAGGACAATATAATAAAAATAAACATCATAAATATGAGATAATGAAATCACGAGTAAATAAGTAAAAGATGATTGAATAAATAAATAAATCAAATGCTAAGATTTTCCTCCCAACAAAGTATAATCCTTCAAGATTGATTCATACTCTAACATTATAGACTAACCTATTAATGGGCTATCTATGTATAAAGTATACCATTCCCAAACCATGGAGCTGCCCTTATTTAAATCGAAATAATCCTTGTGATTTAAGCTCTAAAACCTCATTCTTTTTCTTCTTCTATTTCCAGCTCCTCTTAAAAAATAGGTCAAAATTTGATAATAATGTCATATATAGCAAACTAATATTCATGCGTTAATTATATATATATCAGGTGTCATGCTTAAATCAAGTATGCACATAAGGGTTTATAAGACGCCAAGATACTAGAACAATCACATATGAGTGCCCACCATGTGCATATCAAGTATAGCGATAACACCTTAAATACACTTATGTGTGATTCATTCACCCATCGGGCACCCCTCATGCTTCTCAATATGGTTCAACACTTAATTTCTATTTTAAAATCACGATTTAACTTTAATAATTTATCAATTTATTAGAACTAGTCATTATTATATATGTATTGGTATATAGGTTTCAGATACATATTATTAGGCCTAGCCAAATATCAAATTGACCAAATCTCACTGGTGCAAGTTGGGATTAAGGTGAATGATTTGAATTGTGAGAGATTGAGCTATCATCTGTCAAATCTAGAGACGAGGCAGCCATCATTCGATTTATATTTAGACGTTCCAAAGAGATTTGAGGTGATTGGATAGCCAAAATATTAAATAATTAATAGAGTCAAAGAATAATTACACTAAAAGTAAACTGGCAAATGCATATTAAAAGGAGTAAGCTAAGAGGGGCTAGATTGTAAAGCTAGAGAATCAATACTCTACAAGAATCAAATTCTAAGTTCCTCGATACTAATTTATTAGTGATTTGGGCAGTCAGAATCTAATGGTTCTACGATATGAAATTATTTTATAAGAAAAAAGATGTGCATTTTAGCTTGACAACCAATTATAACTGTCAAGTAAATTTTGAAGAGAACAACCAACCATAATATTCATTTTCTAAATTGTAACACTTCTTTAGAGAGTATAAAGAACAACCAATAACTTTTGAAGTGAATAAAAATCAACTACTCATAATAATTAGCTCTATGCAAATATAAATATAAAGTCCTTTGACATATTAACGTCATCTTATGATCTACCATATTATGAATATTTAATCTAACGATACTCTGATTTGTATTTTTATGCATTGTCAGAAATCTCTAACATCTCACTTTCCAAACTTAAAAATACAAGTCTTGTAATATTTAATTCTATTCCAAAATGGAAGAAGATTGTCCTTCAAAACACATCCTCTTTGAAAATTCTCAAATCCTTGTCTTCCAAATCCCTCTACTCTCATCGACTATCTCTCTCTAGTTCTCAATTTATTACCCATATACTAATTTAAATGTCAAAAGATAAATCAAATAATAAGTTTTAAATCTCTAAATTTTTGTTTAAATTTATTGTACATCAGATTAAAAATTTAAAAATTTTAAACTTTATTTTAAAATCTTTCAGGTGTATATATTCAAATTTAAAATATATATTACATATTTTTTATATAACAATAAGAATTATTACTCATATTTTCTCCATACACCATTTATATAGGAAAGATGGCATGACATTACTATATTAATCCATTAGCAAAAATTCAAAAAAAAAAAGAAAATGTTTATTTCATAATTTAATTTTTTTTTCTATTTTTATATATTTTTAATAAAGTGGTTATAAAGTGTGAATTTAGGCATTCAGTGAAAATAGTTTGGTCGGAGGGCACATCGATGGAAAAATGGTGATTCGATCTCGTACGATGAGGACTGTCCCCTGCACGCGTTCGGCAGCTGTCAATTTCAAAGCGACGGGCTGAGGAAATCCAACGGCCAGCATCGATTGAGACGACGTCGTCCGGCCCATACATTCAGCCCTTTCTAAAACCCGCGTGGATGTTGAGCATTATGAGTCCTGCCTGGTTTTCCTGTCCAGACGACGCCGTTGGGAAATGGTTCGCCAGCTTTGCCTGTCAGCTGGGCGGTGAGGGTACATTTGAACCAATCAAAATTTGACACGTGAGTGTGATTGGTGGCATGTTTGGAACAGCTCTGTGGTGGACAAAAATAATTGATGAATTATAAAAATTAAAACATCTAAATTAAAATTTATAGTTTAGAGTAAATTATAAAAATTAAAATATTTAGATTATTAATAAAGTTATATTTTAAATTACTAAAAAAAATATTATTATCAATACACTTATATCATATTTAGTGATTAAAATATAATAAAATATAAATAGAATAATTATTTTTATAGAATAAAATAAAATAAAAATAAAGTTAAAATTTTTTATTTTTATATTAGATTATTAAAATAAATTAAATTAAAATTTAATATTTAACATATAATTATAGTATAAAAAATAGTGTGAGTATTTATATTAATAAATTTTTTTCTTTTGAAAGAAAAAAAAATTTAGATTTCAGAGAATATGAACAGTTTCTACATATTTGCATAATGATATCCACAATAATAATAATATCCTCCGTAATAATAATAATAATAATTGTTAGATCCCAATATATAATGATATCATCGATAATAATAATATCATTCACAATAATAATAATAATAATAATTGTTAGATCCTAATATAAGGGTTTAAAGACAAAAGTCCAAAGGAAAATTTACGGACCAGAAAGACCGAGCGGCCCAAGAGGCCCAGAAGCCCAAACTAGCTTCATACGCTAGATTGGCCTAACAAATCTTAGAAGTCTCCTGAACTAATAGGGACTAGAGGACACCGCAAGAAATTAACAGTAACTATGAACGCCCGACAAAATAAGTCCGAGAACCCTGGCCCTCAGGTACGAGGATCAGCGAAAAAAACCCGATAACCTTAAAAAGATTTCACCATGCTACGGAATATTTCGAGAGGTCAAGAAAGAACCCGAGGATCCTTCACAAGAAGCCGAATATTCTCCAAGGCCTTTGAAGGGGAATTAATGTCCAAAAGTCACCTCCCTCGAACGAGTCCGCGAGCTCACAAAGGGACAAGGCACGTCACAAGGACGAGGACAAGGCCATTTTATACATGGCCGAGGGCGCCAGCTAAGCAACTTCACTAATTTTCAAAGAACCTGCATCCACTGTAAGACGTCGCCTCCCCAGAGCACGCCTAGTCAAATCAAGACTGACGCTTAGGATCTACATACTTAGCATGGACAGAACCTACCAGCGGCGCAAGCAGCATGCCTCCCTGCACACGTCATCATTTCTGACATGAACAGCAGAGCAGGCAGACGACCCTTCACGCGTCTGGCATGACCATCAGGACGGGTGGACAGTCTCTCAGCTACTCGCCAGCTGCCACGTGTCCTCTCCCGAACGGCATAATTTTGCCAATAAATACTCAACAGAGGCTGTTGCCTCAGGGACCTTTTTGGGGAGGACTCTTTTCACGAGTTCTTGGGAGACCTTCTTCCTCTATTTCATACAAGAAGAAATGAAGGTGACAAAACTTTTCAGCGCGAGAAAACTTCTAAGGAGAGAAACACCAAAACAAGAGACAAGGAAGAAATTTCCAAGACTTATATTTTGTAAGACTTTTATACATATTGAAGCATTTTAACGGTCTCAGAGCCTCGTGTTTTTTTCCTCCTCATTCAAGGAAATGTTTTCCACGTAAAATCATTGTCCCAAATTTCTCCTTCTCTACACTCCAAACACACTTGTGTTGCACGTGACCCCATAGTCTGAAACGTAATAATAATAATAATAATAATGGTAAAATGATAATACAATTTATGGACGGCAAGAATAATTTTTCACTACATGTAAAAAATCAAAAATACCTAAGAGCATGTGGTATTTTTTTATTTTTTAAATTTAGTGAATAAATATTCATCTAAATATATTTATTCACTAACAAAAAAATATATTTTACTAAAAATAAAATAAATATAAAATTTTTATTTTGACCAACCAAATATACATCTAAGAAATTAATATTTCCAAAACATTAGCTACCGTAGAAGTTGCCGGACTCATCCACCCTCGAACGGCCACCTCTTCCGCCCACCACCGCCGTTTAAGTTATACAGTCATTGAATTGTCAATTATTTTCACATAAATTTAATGTCTATCAAATATATTATTTTTTATTTTATTTGTGTTATTGTTTTGGACCATATTAGCATACATTTTTCTTTTGACCAAAACTTGGATGTTGATCACCGCTCGAGCCGTAAGCTTCCACGGTCACCAAGCCCGATGTCCTTGTGATGAGCCATCGAGCGGGCATTTGAGATTATAAATATGATATTTTGATTTTAAGTCACATTTTAGACTCATATTTAAAATATAATTAACGGTTAGTAATATATATATATTATTAAGAAAATTTTGGATGATGCTAACAAATTTAAAGAAAATGCATTATATAATAATTAATTTTTTAAATATTATATTTTTCTTAATTTTAATTATTTTTTTCTTGTTACACAGCATCATATATTTTTTTATTAAAAAAAATTTGAATCGAGAGTAAATTTAGCATTAAAATAATTCTTAATCAATGCTTTATTTTTTTTATTTATAATGTTGT
>JAOVVI020013380.1:0-11879 GCA_028571085.2 Nepenthes alata | reverse complement strand
TTAGATTTTAATCCAATGGCTAAAAAGGGAGAATCAAAGAGAAATATGGAATGGGGGGAAACAGGATCCCCCATTCCCTACGAATCGGCCCAACTTGGGCTAGAGATAAATGATCCTACAGAAGCTTAGGAGGACATATTAAGAAATATTAATTTTCTAAACACATATATAATTTATAAAATATCTACACATCCAATTCACCCAAATTGAATTGTCTCTATCCTCCATAAGTCACCACAATTGTCTCGCAAAAATGGTCTTTAATGGGTACAACCAAGAACGGGCGACCCAATACTCAACTTGATAAGAGGTCTAAATACCGACAGTCTAACAGAAGATATCACAAAACCCATTAGATAATAACGCATGAACACTTAAACTAAAAGGTAAAATCTAAATATTCAGACATTAAATAGCCATAATAAGCAATCAAAAGATAAATCTAAAGTTTATGAAAATGAAATCAAATCCTCTACTTCCTATTCTTCATAATTTCTGTTCTTTCCAAATTTTCTCTTGTATAAATAACACTCTCTTATGTCAATACTTCTATATTTACCACCCACTCTACTATTAAATTCTAACATTATCGATATTCAGATTGATGGATGTTTTTCTAAGTTATTAAAAAATAACTAAAATTTGATCTATATGCTATCTATACATGTGGATTAAAGTCCTATGAATATATGAACATATCTAAAATTTATGAATTTTAAGTGATTTTAGATGATATTTAGTTCATCTTTGCATATTCTCAAGAACATATCATTTTATCAATTTTTTATTTTTAATAAGTATAATATAAAAATAAATAATTAAATAAATATTATACAGATATTCTAAATATAATTAAAAAATACTTCTAAAATATATTTTTTATTTAATTAATTTATTTGATATTAATAGAATATGTAAGATGAATGAAGGATGAATACCTCCAGCCGTTGAAGCAGAACGGCCAGATGGAAGATGGAGTTGCCGACTTCATCCTCCGAATCGTAGAAGTTCTCGTCATGTACCGTCTCCACAAGCACTGGCAGAGCGTCCAAGCAGTTGTACCGAACGCACAGATGCAGGACGTTTCCCCCACAGTCCGAACTCAGCCGAGTCGACGCAGGACTCGCCTTGACCAGCTCCCGTACGGCCTCAATTCGCCCCTTCATCACCGCCAGATGCAGAGGGGCCTTCCCATCCTTGCTCCGCAACACGCAGACGCTCGGATCCACTCGCAATAGCTCCCTCACGACTGAGACACGGCCTTTGGCAGACGCCAGGTGCAGCGGCGCGCGGCCGAGCGCGTCCAACTCGGTGGCGAGTTCCGGCCTGTGGCTCAGCATTGATCGGGCGACATCGGAGTGGCCGAGCAAGGCTGCTATATGAAGAGGAGACTCGCTGTTGAAGAAATCAGGGACTGAATTAGCATTGATTCTGTCTAGAATCAACGGATCTTGTTGGATCAACGCGTTCAAGGTGCTTACGTTGCCAGTAACGACCGCTTCGTAAAGTTTTCTCTGCATCTCCATCTTGATCTGTGTTTCTTCGATCAAGGCCGCGTCTGAGGTATTCCAGCTTACGGCATCTCCATTTTCCCCCTCGCTTCTTCTTTGAATCTCAATCAATAACCGATTTCTCTTCCACGTTTCTTCCTGGATGAGGATAAGATTGATAGGGAGGGAAGAAAACTTGGCTGTAATTGAATACTTGACTTCTTCTGTGATTCAACTTGGTGACACGATATACCCTAACTTCCATCTACGATAATAACCAATCATAAATAAATAAATATTATATTTTTTAAAAATACTTCAAAAATAATTAGAATTATACCTCAAATATTTCCGCGTAAAGTCGAAAGAGACATCTCTTCTTTTTAATTATTAGGTAATTTCTAGTTTTGGTGACAGATTGTGAATTGATTCATCAGTTTCACAGTGGTTAGAAATATTTTTTAATTTTTATATGAATGTATAATATTACATTAAACCTTCATTATTTTTAATGGAAGCTTAAGGAGGAAGTCATCTACTTCGTTCTCTCTCTCTCTCTCTATTTGTCATTGGTCTCTATAGCCAAAATGCACCGCCTCAACCATCTGAATATCGAGATGGTATCAGAGATGATACTTTGAAATCGAAAAATCCATACACATTTCTTCCTTCCTCCAAACGAAATCGTATTGATAAGTGGGGAAACTCTGAAATCACTTCCAACTAAGTTGTCAAAACCCTAAACCTAAATGACTCTTTAACCTATTGGTTAGAAATTGGGGATAATCTAGGAAATATCTTGATTACTGACTTTCTCACTGCCAACAATTACTCCATCTGGTCGAAATCCATGTGAAGAGCTTTAGAGGCTAAAAATAAAATCAACTTCGTTGACAAAACTGTTGTGAAACCAAATGGTTGTGAAGACCCTTTAACATATGCCTGGATGCATTGCAATGATTCGGTGGTGTCATCGTGTTGCGAGTTTCACGTCGAGGAGGCAGTTCCATAAATGTTGTATTATAAGTTGGAGGGGATTCTCCTCCCTCTTAGTGCACCTTTTAGGGGAAGCTCGAGCTTCAACGACTTTTGCTCGCAACAGTGATGCTTTCATTAAAGGACTACCTGCGGAGGGTTCTAACCGTAAAAAGCTACTTATGCAGAGGCTGATCTGCTGTCGGTGCGTTGGGGTGGAGTGAAGCGTCGCAGAGTGTAGCCGCCGAGGTTTACGGCTATTGAAGGGAAGATGAATGTTGCAAGTCCCATATCAGGAAGGCAACTTCACAAAGGCTGCCTTATAAGTTGGGGGAATTCTCCTCCTTTAGGGTGCACCTTTTGGGAGAGGCTCGAGGAGGTAGCCCTACCTGCGAAGGGGCTGACCCACTGCCGATGCGTTGGGGCGGAGTGAAATATCGTAGAGTGAAAGTTATTGAGTGAAGTGCCGCAGAGCGCAGCCGTCAAGGTCTGCAGCTCTATGGCTGTCGAAGTGGGGAAGAATGTTGCGAGTCCCACATCGGGGAGGCAACTCCACAAAAGTTGTCTTATAAGTTGGGGGGATTTTTCTCCTTTAGGCTGCATCTTTTGGGGGAAGCTTGGGGAGGCAGGCTCTTTTTGCGGAGGGGTTGACCTGCTGTCGATGCGTTGGGGGAATTAAAGCGTCGTGGAGTGAAAGCCGCCAAATGAAGTGCCGCATAGTGCAACCGCTGAGGTTTACGACTGTCAAAGAGGGGAGGAATGTTACGAATCTCACATCGGGGAGGCAACTCCATAAAGGCTACCTTATAAGTTAGGGGGGATTCTCCTCCCTTAGGGTACACCTTTTGGGGGAGGATCGGGCCCCAATGACTTGTGCTCGCAACACATGGATACAAAATTTTGATGTAGCAGAAGTCTGGTAGTAGCTTAAAGATAGGTTGAAGTACCAAAATGATCCTCACGTTTTTCAATTCTAGAAAAGTTTGGTTGGCCTTATTGAAGAGTAAGACTCTATTTGCGGAGGGGCTGACCTGCTGCCGGTGCGTTAGGGTGGAGTGAAGCGTTACAGAGTGAAAGCCATCGCGTGAAGTGCCGTAGAGTGCAGTTGTCGAGGCTGCGATTGTCGAAAGGGAGAGGAATGTTACAAGCCTCACATCAGGGAGGTAGCTCCATAAATGCTGCCTTATAAGTTTGGAGGATTCTCCTTCTTTAGGATGCACATTTTTGGGGAGGATTGGGCCCCAACGACTTGTGCTCTCAATACATTGATACAAAATTTTGATGTAGCAGAAATCTGGTAGTAGCTCAGAGATAGGTTCAAGTACCAAAATGATCCTCGCGTTTTTCAATTCTAGAAAATTTTGGTTGGCCTTATTCAGGAGCAAGACTCTATAAGTGCATATTATGGTGAGTTCAAAACCTTATGGGATGTGCTTTTGATTTACAAACCAGTTCCTCACTATGATTGTGAAAAATTAAAAGTTCTACTTGATAGGTACTATCAAGATTGTGTTATACAATTTTTGATGGGGTTGAATGAGTCTTATTCTAATGTTAGAGACTAAATTATGTTGATAAACCCTCTTCCATCTGTTAATAGACTTTTTTTGAAAATATTCAACTACAAGAGAAACATCAATTAATACTATCAACTATACCTACCCCTAAAACCATGGCCTTTGTGGCCAAGTAAGGTATCACTTATCCCAGAAATAATAATTATTAGCAAAAGGATAGGCTATTTTGTATTCAATGTCAAATTTCAGAATATAGTCTTGAAATTGTTTTGAGACATGAAAGACAAAACTTGTCTTTTGCACGTCTTGCAATAGGTCAGTTCATTTGATAGAAATATATAATAAGCTAAAGGGATATCCTTCAGGACACAAATTTCATAAGATAGGAAGTACCAATGCTTCAGCTAATCAGGCTAATATCCTAATTAAGACTGATCCAGGATGAAAGAATGATAATAATGTAGCTATGACCAAAGCCTAATTACGACAATTGATGAGTCTACTCCAATCAAAGAATGTACCTCTGTCACTGCATTCTGTTAATCAACCTCAATCCAACCTAGCAACTAAAAAGGATGAATTGTCCATGATGATTGGTATTTCCACTTTTTTCTTTCTTGCAATAACAAAATTTCTATAAAATTCTTTCCCTAGATGGTGGACATAGGGGCTACAGGTCACATATCCTTCCTTTTATACTTACACTGCCAGCCCCAATTCATAGTCACTTAAGTTACCTAATGGAAACGAAGCTCTTATGACAAATATTAGAATTGTCAGACTTACAGACCAAATTGATTTAAAAGATGCTCGTCACGTACCATCTTTTAAATTCAATTTGATTTCAGCTAAAAAACTTGTTAAAGATCTTAATTATTGCCTTGTTTTATTTTCTAATCATTATTTCATCCAGGATTTTTCATCTTGGACAACAATTGAAAAGAGTGAACTGAGGAATGAATTGCACCATATTGAAGTACCTCCCACGAATATGAATTGCACCATTTGCAGAATATTGAAGTACCTACCACGACTTTCTATTAAAGGTGACCTCTACTCCATTTGTCTGTTAGCAAAGCAACACAAACTCCCTTTTCCCATAGTCAGTATAAAACTAATGTCATTTTTTACATGATACATTAGCCTATGATGGACCAATATATATATATATATATATATTATTGTTGATGATTTTTCTAGAAGTACTTAGATTTATCTTCTTAAAATAAATCTCATACTAAATCATGTCTTGAATCCTTTTACAATTTGATTGAAATGCAATTTAAAGTCAAAATAAATGTTTTAAGAAGTAATAATGGAATAGAATTTCAAATAAAAGACTTTTTTAACAAAAGAGAAATAATCAACCAAAGGAGTTGCATGGAAACCTTGCAACAAAATGGTATCGTTGAATGAAAATATTAACACATATTAAATGTGCCGAGAATAATAAGATTTTAAGTTGGAATTCCCTTAAAATACTAAAGTGATTGAATTTTTACTGCCATCCATATCATAAATAGGACACCCACATACTTTTGAAAAATAAAACGCCCTATGTAGTTTTTTTTGGTGTTAAACCTAATTATGATCATTGAAGGTTTTTGGATATTTATGTTTTGCCTCTACCCCTCACTCAAGGAAGAAATTTGACCCTAGAGGAATTATGTTTTTCTTGGTTATCGTTTCGGCATAAAAGAATATAAACTTTGGATCCTAAGAACGATACAATTTTTCAATCTAGATATGTTAGTTTTCATGAAAAAAGTTCTCTTTTAAAATTGATCCTGCTGGAAACTCAAAATTGGTTCCAAAGCATCAATATGTCTTCAAGGAAACTATATTTCAAAACGAGAAAACCATCCAAAATCGGGATGAAGAGCTAGAAAATGAAGAAAACAAACCTCCAGTAGTCAAATAAACCATGATTCTAGCACCAATAGAACCTTCCCAGATTATTCAACATAATGACGTCCAATCAAACTATCTTGATTCAACAAAAAAGGAGAATATCCTTCGTATAGCCACATGAATCAAGAAAACTCCTCAATATCTCCGAGACTTCTATTGTCTATAAGCTCACTTCATAATAAACACTAATCAATTAGACAAGGATGAGAGCCCTCTTTGAGGTAAACTGTAAGAATCGAATCTCTAAATTATATTAATCATAATTAATTAAGTTAATATAATCGAAATTGAGATCAAAAGACGTGAAAATTAGGTCAAAAGAGTCAAAATTTTGGATCGGGTGAGTTGGGCCTGATGTAGGCCAAGGCTTGCCTTCGGCCCAAAAACCAGAAGCTGATGGCACTTTAGACCACTCGACGTGCGCCTCAGTGCTCCCTTGGCGCAAATATGTGCAGGTATTTTATAGGGAGTGCGCTTGACCCTCACTCGAGCGCCAAGGAGGTGCGAAACTCGAAACGGTCATATTTTAAACTTGCGCTTGACGCTTGCCCCAGCTCCACCTTGGCGCAAAATCATGAATGCACAATGCACAGGAGTGCGCTCGACGCTTGCCTCGGCGTGCCCTGGGCGTAAATTCCAGAACCAAGAAATGTTAAGGCGGCGCTCGATCAACGCCCGAGCGCCACTCGAGTGCGACTTGAGTATAAATAATGCTGAGCGTTCAGTGACCACCATTTTTGAGTGGTGCAAGAAAGAGAGAGAGAAAACCGAGGAGAAGAGAGAGAAGGCTTCTAGTAGCTCAAGTTAGAATGATCGGAGTAAAGATTTGGGTAAATTAAGTCGAAGCAAGTGCACCCTAAACTCTTTTTTCTCTTGTTGTTAAGTATTGTCGTTTCTTTCAAGTATTCTTGTTCTAATACTTATCCCCGCTAAGATTCTAAAGCAAATCTTGCATACATGTTGATTTCTCATGACTTTATGAAGGAATTTCGTAAATAAAAATCCGTATCATGTCATATGTCTTGTGTTTTAATTTCTAAATTTTTGTTCATGTTTGAAAATATGATAGTTTGTATCTTCATGGTCTAGACTTCAAAGTCGTTAAGTTTTCTAAATTTTCTACTGCATAAATTGTACTAAATTTCATGCTTTAAGAATTTGCCATGATTAAATGTAATTATCATGAAAAAGAAAGAAAAGGAAAGGAAACTCTACAAAAATGTTAAGAAATGATGAAGTGTTTTCCAGAAGAATAGTGAGAACTAAAAATTATGAAGTAAAGTGCAGAATTTTCCTAACTTAAATATTGAACCAAGGTTATGATTCAGCGGTTAATATATTTTGGCATGCCTTAGTATATTATAGTGGTAAATCGATATCTAAACCTATAGAATCATGAGTTAAGAAGCAACATCTAACCCCATCTATATGGTGATACGTAGACAGTCACCACCGAGTCTTGAATAGGAGCTTCTGCCCTTTGATTGTGTGGAAACAAATACAATCCAGATTTCGATTAACTACTTCTTTAGCGAGTAAACCTTACTATCCCTGATCCCTAAAAAATCAAGTTTTAAATATGTTTTGATGCCTAAGACCAAAAGAGAATAAGAGATAAGCAATCTGAAATTGCATCATATAAGTTTTTCTGCACAATTTTATGTCATTGTCTCTGCTCATGATAAATTTAAGCATATTTTGATGGCTAAGATTAAGATATAATAAATAAGATCAGAAAATTCAAAAATGCATCATGTAAGTTTTTCTGCTTATGATTCGTGCCATTGCATTTTATTATGATCCCTACTCCTTCTGTTATATTTTAAGTATAAAGTATGCATGTTTATTGATATATACTATGCCTTGTGAGCATCTGGCTCACTCTTTATTGTTTTACTAACCCTCTCAAATGAGTCACATGGATCCTTGCTAGGCATTTGAGATTGAAGGATCAAGCTGATAGGAGGTGTTTATATTAATGAATTGATGATGATTCTTGCTGTCTAATGATTCCGGATAATAGTTGTTGCATTCTGTAATGGTTAGACAACTTCGGATGATATTAGCTTACATTTCGGTTATTCATGCAGCTTTAGAATGTGTTTAATGATATAATTTGATGTATTTCATGGATGTTTAAGTCTAGATAGCAAGTTGCATCAGTTTGAAATCCGCTAAAGCCTTAAATTACAATTTGGTATCATGTTTCCTTGATCAAGAGTCGTTGATAATTTTAGTTTTATTTGGGTCAAGTTTATGGTGTTTAATTACTTCTGTAAATCATTATATGTTGATTATTGTACTGTACAGCCATCATTCTTTACTTAAGGTCCGACGTAGTGATGATTAATTCAGTGTTGGTGCCACACAATAACTTGACACGTATTTGAATCTTGTGTATAATGGTGTGTTATCCTATTCATGATCGATCATAGTATCGACATGAAGTTCACGCCCAAGAGTTATTTATCAGTTAATTGATTAATTAATATTATTTAATATTAACTTTATGGTCGGAATTTGGGAATTGACATAAACATTTTCCTTTGGCATCTTCAATCTCATTTAAAAAATTATCACCAATTTATCAACCATTTTCTTCATCCATTTCCAACATTAATGAACCAAATACATACTTTGAAGCTGTGACCAACCTGAATTGGTATAAGGCCATGGAAATTGAGTTCGATGCTGTGGAACAAAATAAAACTTAGATCATCACTAATTTGCCTCTTAGGCAAGAAGTTATTGGATGTCAATACGTCTATAAGATCAAGTACTGTAGTGATAGATTTATTGAAAGATTTTAAGCAAAATTAGTTGTAAAAGGATATACACAATAAGAAAGATTAGATTATCATAAAACATTTTTTCCTGTTACAAAGTTGGTTACTGTTTCATGCTTAATGGCAATTTCTGTAGTTAAAAATTGACACCTGCATAAATTTAATGTAAACAATACATTTTTACATAGAGATTTGGATGAAAAAATCTGCATGGCGAATCCACTAGATTGTAACAAGGAAAAACCGTATCAAGTTAGCAAGTTACTTAGAAGCATTTACGGACCCAAAGAAGTTTCTAGACAATGATACACTAAATTTTCTTCTGCACTTAATGATTTTGAATTTATATGGTCATGAGTAGATATAGCCTCTTCACTAAACAAGAAATAGCTCTTTTATTGGCCTTTAGTTTATATTGATAATGTCACAGTTGCTACTTACTGTGTCACCGCAATTGATTCAATGAAGTGTTTTCTCAATAACAAATACAAGATTAAAGATCTTGGCTTTCTAAAATATTTTTTGGGAATAGTGGTTGTAAGATCTAAAAAGGGGATCATATCTATCAACAAAAATATGCTTTTAATATTTTGGGAGATTCAAGTACTCTTAGCACAAAACCTCTCAAACCTTCCTATGAATCAAAACCGAGAACTGAGAAAGGAAGAAGGGTCCTCACTGGTTAATGCTAGTTGTTATCAAAGATTGGAAGGCAGACTTCTATATTTGACCATTACTCCTAATTTAAGTTTTGTTGTCCAAACTTTGAGTCAATTCATGAATAAGCCAACTTCAATACACTCATTCACGACACATCAAGTTTTAAGGTGCCTGAAGAAAGCTCTAGGACAATGTTTATTATTTCCCACTTTTTCATCAATGAAACTAAGAGGTTTTTATGATTCTGACTGGCATCATGTCCAGACACTTGGAGATTGATAACCGGTTATTGTTTTCTGATGAGATTCTCTTATTTCATAGAAATCAAAGAAACAGTCCCTTTTCTCCTTCCTCCACTAAAATCAAATAATTTGCCATGGCGACGACATATTTTGAGTTAACTTGGTTATGATATGTTTTTGCTAATTTTCAAATTGATCATCCATATGCAGCATTGTTTTTTTTGTGATAATAAAGCTGATATTCACATGGATGCTAACCTGATTTTTCATGAACGCATAAAACATATCAAATTTGATTGTCATTTGATCAAAGATAAAATTGGAGAAGAAAAAGCTAAGACCATCTATGTTGACACTAAACATCAATTGGCGGATATTTTCACTAAAGCTCTACCATATCACTTGTTTTCATCTCATTTATTCAATATGAAAATAGTTGACATTTATTCTCCATCTTGAGAAGGGTATTACAAGAAAGAATTCTCAAGTCCATGGTCCAAGAAGCTCACATTCGGCTGAAGGGAAAAATAATAAGTTGCAATGCAAAGTATATTCTTCAGTTTTATTGGTAATGTTGTGTCTTCTCATTAGTTGTTAGGCTGCTAGAATGATTCTTTTACTTGTGTTTAAATGTAGGACTCAGCTTGTGTGGCTGCAGGATTGAGCGCTACAATGCGGTTCAACTCATGTGGACACCGGTTGATGCCATAAGCCAGAGGAATGGTTCCTGGAAATTGCAATCCAACTAGCACCCCTGGTTCATCAGACATTAGAAACCTGAACGGCGCATATGCATACAAGAAGATCATCAAAATGGATGAAACAAAAGGATTGTATAGAGGATTTGGGATTTCAATTATAACTTATGCGCCTTCTACTATGGCTTGGTGGGCATCTTACTCTGTTGCCTGGTGTTGGGCGAGATCGGGTGTTACTTATGCAAGAAGGATGTTGAGGGCAGTGAAAATGGCATCGTTGTTGCGTAGAAACCAATTTAAAGGCCATAGTGACTGTTCAAGGGTTGTGTGTAGCCATGGCTGGTGGCTTTTCTGCTTTGATCACTATGCATCTTGATACTATAAAGACAAGGTTGCAAGTTCTGGATAGCAAAGAGAATGAGCAGCTTGGATGACTATTGCTTAAATGGTTGAAAATTTGATCGGAGAAGGCAGATTGACTACTTGTTATCGAGGGTAGCTGTCCAGATGGACTTCCATGTTCATGTCCGCAACCACCATGATCACCATCTGTGAGTTTCTCAAGCGGCTTTGAGCTAAGAATTGAGTGCCTTAGATACAATGATAGAGTTGGGACAGGAAAAAAAACAATGGAACTAAGGTTTCTCTTCTATCTTTTTACTTAAAACAATAATAAAATTGATATGTATATTGAACTTGAATTTGCCTCAAAGAAATTTGATTAGAATTTCAAAACTCTTCAACTTGAATCCTATATATTATAACAAAAATAAGAGCTTTGAAAAGACAGAATTCACCCCTCGGAATCCCGGACACTCAAGTCACTCAACTCCTTTCCTCCATTTTCTCTTGAATCAAATCCTCCCTCTTTCATGAAGATGGGATCGCTATTTATAATAGTCCTTAGAGGCGATTGTCTCTTATGATCCAAGTGATGAATTGGTTACTGACCATTTGAATTAGTTACCAAATTGCATGTTTTTAGTCTTGGAGATACGATTGTGATTAACTGCACTGTCCGAAGGACAAGCTACAAGTTAGGCAACACGGGGTGGCTGGTTGTCTTGGTCCACTCTGTTCAAATTAATGACGTCTTAGACTTTGTGTTCATGGCCTATAAAATATTAGGTCTTTGTCTTAATTGGGTCTACATGTGTTATATTATTGCTTAGGCCTTTTTCCTTCTCTTTGGTCTACTGATTAGACTTGTCTTTATGTTAAGTTTCGATTAAGTCCTATCAGAATCTTAAATGTCAGTATATAAATCGACTGTCTTTTTACTTAGATTTTCGTAATGATTCTCATCTTGCCCTGAAAAATGCACCTCACCCCATCTCCCCTTGTTGACTCGACTCCCCTAGAAGTTGTAGTGCATGAAAAATGCAATAAAAAGGTCATAAAGAATATTACAATAATATTCTATATCTAAAATAAAGAAATAATATCATAAAAATTATTCTGCAAAATATTTACACCAACATTGCTCTTTAAACTCAAAGTGATTTTGTGGAGACCATCTTGTGTTTAAATTTTAAATCACGAATACAGAGGCGTGATATCAATTAAAAATATAACGTGATAAAACTAATGAGCGACCAAT
>JAOVVI020013379.1:0-11879 GCA_028571085.2 Nepenthes alata | reverse complement strand
TACATTTTGGTATACCATTTTGTTAAGGGTATAGGGACAAAATCATTGAGAAAGATGACCTCTCCTTTTTTGTAAAAAAAAGTGAAACTGTTGATATAAACGATCATAATATGGGTCACCATATTCCTACCAACTGTCGATATAATAAAGGATCGGAATATTCCTACCAACATTTTCCTACCAACTGTTGATATAATAAAGGATCAGAATAAGGGTCATCATTCTGTTTCCAGAGGCAGACATAAGGTTGTCAAAGAGAGACGATTAATCAGATACACTGTTATAGACGAGGGTTCCGCCCAAAAGTAGGGTGGGACAGATAATTCAAGTAGCAAAGTACAGACAACTCCAAAAAATATTGACTTTATACATTTTGCTATACCATTTTGTTAAGGGTACTGGGACAAAATCATTGAGAAAGAGGACCTCTCCTTTTTGTAAAAAGAAGTGAAACTGTTAAGATATATATTCATCTCTTGAATCAGAAAGAAAAATTTTAACGAATAAGGAGAACTGAGTTTCTACGTATGTAAAGATAGCTTAGAAGATAGAGAGTATATTAGTTTTCAGCCTAAGAAAGTAGATCCAAGTGATAATCTATAACATCAATAAATGTGACGAAATACCTATGGTGAGCATGATAAAAAAATAGGACTCATTACTAACACATCAATATAAATAATCTCAAAATATATAGAGGTATGGTGATTTTGTGTTGGAAATGGTAAAGTTTTGCTTATAGCGAATTTACAAGCATGACAATCAAAAGATAAAATAATCATTTTTCATCAGATGAGATAGAACAACAGGATTAGAATGTCCTTATTTCTTATGCCACAAACAACTATCATGAATAACAGTAATACAGCAAACATAGATTGAACGAGTAATATAAAATAATTGTAGAGGAAATAGAAGTCCCACTTTAGGCCCCTCAATTATTATTTGTCCAGATACTTGATCTTCCACACAACAACCATTTTGATCAAATTGAATAACACAATGTTCATCTACTAATTAGCCAACTAAAATTAAACTTGTAGATAAATTAGGAGAAACAAAAACATTGGAAAGTGAATTCCCAAGATTTTCGATTGTAGTTATAGGTAGAATATTGCCATCAACTATCTATATATACTATTTAACATTGTACTTTCAAACATCATGTAAGACTTCTGGGGTACCAATCATATGATTGGAAGTAGTAGAGTCAATCAACTGATAAAAAGGATTATGCTTATTCTTATCTTGGAGATTCAGGGTAGACAATGCAGAAATAATGATCTGTCGAACGTGATCAATGGTGATCATGGAGGAAGGACCTCGGACAGCAATAGGGTGGGCCGAAACAGTTTCAACAAAAGATTGAATAGTAGTATGAAAAACAGGATTCCACTGATCTTAAGGATGTACACAACAATCTTCGTTATTGTGTCCTTTCTTACAATAATTATAGAACTTCTTACTACAATGTTTGGCGATGTGCCTAAATTCTTTATAACTATAACATTGTTGCAAGGTCTTGAATTGACCTTTTTGTTGAGCTGCGTATGCAACACTGATTATTTCCAAATTCACAGCGTTTTGAGTGATATTATGCTAGTGAGACATTCTTCACATAAGAGTTTCTTGAAGCAAACGTCCAAGGATGGAACGGGTTTTCGATTAATCAACCCGCCCATACACTTTCAAATTTGGGTCTCAACTTCACAAGAAATTGATCTCATTCTCTCAGAATATATTTCTTTTAGAGCCGCTAAAGCCTATGTGGGGACCTTAGACTACACTAACCCTAAAAAATCATTCCATATATTTATAAAACTTGAGTAGAACTGTTTAATGAATAGATTCCCTTGTCAATAGTTGCCAGTGTCTAACTCTTGTTGCAACTTTCAAGTTGTTTTATCTTGATAACAGACTGTCCATAGGTATTTTCACATCTCCTTAGCAGAGGAGAATGATTGAAAGTTGTTGACTAGATGTGGTTTAATTGAGCTTAACAACCAGATAATAATACGAGCATCCAAAATTTCCAAAATTGAAATTCTTTTGGGTCAGTAGGGGCTTTGTTTTTTTCCATCCAAATGCTCCCATAACTCCTTACCTTTAACAAACATTTTAAATTGAAATTTCCAAGCCAAACAACTTTTCCCATAAAATCGACTAATATAAATTTTTGTTGGTCATTTTCCAAGATATTATAACATTTTTACCGTAAGATACTTCAATAAATTTCTCTTAAGCAGAATACGGCTTCTAATTAGAAGAATAGATGAAGCTGAATATGACCCACACATAAGAAGCTTCAAGAAAGAGAGACAAGTTCTACACTCTATTGACAATCTTTGGCTAAGAGATCACAAGATTCTTCCAGAAAGAAAATATTTTGCATCGAGAGATCACCACAGTCTCATATCTAGAGACTCGATCGAGATGCTTCACAACACAAATGGTTCAATATGACCTATTGAACCCTAGAATCAATGCTTCGTTGGACAAAGCAAATGGCGAAATCAAAATTAGTTTTTCGATGTTATTGACCTCACGTGAATTTCAACGGTAATCATGAGCAGAGAGAGTTGAAAAACCAAGATTCACTATGTATGAGATTAACAAGAATCCAATATCAAAGGAAAAGTCCAAGGGTCCTACATGTGTAGGAAAAATCACCCAGGAAGCCATAAAAAAAAACAAAAAAAAAACAAAGAAACAAAAAGCAAAAGCACGAATGAAGCAAAGGTTCAAAGATGCAGCTCTGATACCATGTCAACTTTGGTCTCAATACCCTCAATTGAGGGTTTCTTCTCAATTAAATAACAGAAGGGACTCCTAATCACATCCCCTAAATCAGCTATTACATTCCCTAAATTAGCTATTAAATCACCTCTATTTAGGGTAAGTATCATCACCTTTCTATACATATGAAATTATGCAAATAATACAATAATATGCTAAACTATGAAATAATATATTAGGAAGATATATTTGCTTGATTTGGTTGTATAACAACAAAGAATATCTCCAGCAACACTTTTTAGTGCCTTAGAGTGCAGCATTGAGATTTGAGGCAGAGATCTTCCTTATTTGTTGTTCATGAGAGTTTGGATGATTTTAGATCTTTTACATGTTTTGAACAGTACTTTGATCAGCCAGCAAACCTATGGAGTTCCGGTTGCTGACTTCCAAATATATTTGAGGTGTGTTTGTGAATAGAAGAGTTTGGTCATCCGAATATCCACTTGAAGAAATCCCGCAATTAAAGGTATTTGCGATTATTATATTTAAGCATCTAGATCAGTAATTTCTTTTATATATTAAAATTATAACTTTTATATGTTTGCGTATGCATAAAAACACCTATTTACCCCCTCCTAGTGTTCATAAGTCTACACTCTGTTTCCTCAAATGTGATAGCTAAAAGTAAGCTCCAAATCACTTTTATGGTTTCACATGAAGTTTGTGGATCAACAAAAGGAATGATTGAAATCCCAAGGGCCTTGAGATTTCAGATCACAACAAAAGAGATAACAGGAAGGTTCCCAAAATGACAACGGCAAAAAAAGAAAAGCGTGTATGTATACATTCACTATTACATAAAAGTCATAAACAATGCGGTTTTATGTTGTATGAATTAAGTACAAACATTTAAAACAGAATTATCACATATTTGACACATGGAGTTCAAATTTGATGGTTATTCATTCTTCCTTGTTTGTTTATTCTTCTTCCTTCCATTTTCTGATTTTATTTCCATCCAATTCTTTTTTATTGTCTTCCTTTTTTTTTCTTTTTTTTTTTTGGTTTTTGTTGTTGGGTGGAGGGCAGAAGGGAAGGAAAGTGGAAGCGGGAAGCTCATTTGATAAGATCCCTAATTATAAAGATTGACTCCACTTTTGGAAGCATACCTCTTGGTTGGAGTCCAAATCATATCCATTCTTTGCTGCCAATGCTTTGGCTATTCCCACAGATTCCTACAGTTACAAAAAAAAAAAATTGAATGCAATTGGAACTTACCTCAGAAACTTAAATGTGAATGGTAAACATAAAACAAGAAGCTTCCACATTACTACTCTTACCAATATAGCCACACCAGTAACAAGAAATGCAGTTGGAATCAAAGACTTCAGATAAGCAAAACCTTCAGGAACAGAAAATTTTGGGAGGCCCTGGGGTATTTCTCCAACCTAAGGCAACAGTGAATAGGGCCTTACACTTTTGTTAATATTAACACACCAACTACGAAGTTTTCATGAGAAAGCATTTAAAAGTAAGCAATATAACATAATGACACAAGCATTTCAGCAAATAGCTGTAAGTGCTTTGACAAAAATATAATTCTCACACTGTGGCAATTCTCCAAGCTGATTTTCCCGCTTTATCCTGATAGGTAATTTCTGGTGTAAATTATTGGGTTGACTGTAATATCAAATAGGAATATGATGAAGGATTGTTGTCTGGACTATTGACTATGGGAGTTGAAGAGACTTTTCCGTTTCTTTACAAGTTCAACAACCATCGTGCTATTAGTATCTCATGGGTTATTTGGCTAGTGGCCTAACCCATAAGACAAGTGCAACAGGCAACAGCGCTTAAAACTACATGCACACAGCTCAGCTTGGCAGTGAGTAGCAGGGAACCAGTGGAACGTTATGGCAGCTTTTAGTGGCAGCACTTGGCATGGGCGCTCAATAGTATAGCGGAACTTACTGTGCCAAAGTACTACCCTATATATTACATTCCCATTTATAAAATATAAAATGACTAAAAAAACAGTAATGACTATACACTTCCAACCATCAACTCTGTTTTTAAGATTTAAAATTTCTTTAAAAGTTATCAACAGACTTTTTATATAGTACTTGTTCTTTACTCATAAATACAATAGACCTCTATAGTCAGAACAACTTATTTCCCACAGTTTCACAAAGTGTTTCAGGGATTATTCAGAATCACGATCAGTAGAACCTACAGGACTATATCATCCTAGGGGTGAATTTGCCAAGAACCTGACAGTGAACTTCACTTCTGTTGGGGAGGGGGGGGATATCACCTTTGAGAATGCAAGGAGCCTTCAATTTATACTGTTTAGTTTATCTTTCCCATCCCTATACACAATGACACATTCTTCACATGCAATGCTCCAAATCATTCCTTTTTTTCTCTTAAAGGGTATCCCTATGTCCAAAGCTACTTTTCATTTTTGCCAAGCCATATGTAACTAGAAGGACTAACATATTGATATGGGAATAACAATCTTGATGCTGCTATAAGGTTAACCTTCCAAATATTCAATTATAAATATCTCATCCCAACCTAGCAAGTTAACACTATGCAAAAGGATAGAACAAAGACATACTGAAAGAAAAATGGATGGGCAGACAGAGTAAAAGGAAATTCTCAAAGCATTATGCTGCTGTACTATGCTGATGCTTGTTCAACAAGAGAGACCAAGAGGGAAAGGAAAGAAAAAGAAAAGAAGATAAAACATCCAATAGATCAATCATAGACAATAAAGGTCATCAACTGTCACTAGTGGGAGAGAGCAAGAGCAAGTTGAACACAGAAGGCAATATTATATCACAACATAACAGCAGACGATGGGTAAATTGTGCTTTTATCTTTGAAAAAAACTCTCTAAACACAAATCTAGGACTTTGATATAGGCAACTCAGATGGTCGGTTATACAATTATAATCACAGTCTAGCACTTAGATGACAGAGACTTCAGCCACCTATGCAGTCATATTCAAATCATCATACCTGGCATGCTTCTGCATGTTTTTGAACATTGAACCAGCCCAACGTAACAGCATTTTAACTAGATAAATGAGAACAGCAGAAATGGTACAGTGAAACAACACAGAATATACGGTTTGATTCTTAATGAACTGGGCGATTAGAACAAGAGATTAGTTTGAAGATACAGATATTTAATCACTTTAGGGGAATTTTCAAGATGCTGTTGTCACTCGAGTTTATTCTCAATAATCAAAAATCAAATTCATGTTATTCTCACCACACTAATGGAAGACGGGTTAAATATTTTGACAAAAGCTGTACCCAATAGGACTCCAGTCAGCGGACCAGCTGCTCGAAGCAATCTCAGATGCTTTCTTGATTTTCCCTAGACATAAAAGTGCATATATTGTGAACAAAAGCTTCTGTGTGGTGAGCTGGTATAATTAATGAGTTACCCAAAGAATTCATTGGTTAGTTTACCAAGTGCTTCATAATCAGAAGGACTGCAAGAATAACGGAACCCAATACAAATGGGGGCCATGAGAACTGCAAAACAAAAAACAGAACCGGTGGTTAAAGAGAGGGACAAATAAGTGAAAGCTTGAGGAATGACATGACATGAGGGTGGCCCAATATAAGAGACTTCCCACACGGCAGGCAATGGGCAGGGTAAATTGAAGCGATATTACCCCTTCATTGCAGTGAGATTGTATAAGTGATTTGACCTTGTAAACAGATCAAGGGTTACTGTGGACTGTCTGTTTTACACAGATAGTACAGCAAAGGTGAAAACCCAATTATTGTATATAATAGCAAAGTGCAGATAATGAATGGAGAAAACGGTTCTACAATCTGGTTATAGGGCAGTAATGTCCAGATACATCAGTAATTTCAAATGATAAGACCAGTTATACATAATCCAAAAACTGGGCGCTGATAACAATTGCACATACACCTGTGAGTAACTTTAAGCATAAATGATCCACAACAAAGACGGGATACAAAATGTCAGCCAACATATTTCTGATTTCCAACGTATTCTTTTCATATTAGTCAAAACGGAGTAAACGTGTGGGACGCACAAGCCGTCACTGCTAGCAAAAAGAAAATAGAGCAAATCATACAGACACGCACACACATCTTTGTTAAGCATCCTAAAATGCATTGAACTAGCCCTATAAAAACAAATCACAAGAAAGAACATCATCAACATGAATGAAGAGCAGTGGATGTAGTAGTAAGGGCAACTTGGAATCAAGCAGTTAGACCCCATGGTCTCAGGTTTGATTCTTGGCTCTTGATCAAATGAAGAGCATATTTAATACACAGCTCAGATTTGTGGAACTTTGTCATCAAAGTTTACTCCAACCTGTCATACTAGATCACAAGGGGCAGGAAGGAGAATACTCATCATAACAACAATAAAAGAGTCTGTAAGTCCCACTAAATAGGGTCGGCTATATGAATTCACTTTCGTCATTCTCCTAAATTTAGTACAATATCATCTAATAGTAAAAGTAATCTTATTATTTTTTATCACCCCACCAATATTTTCCTAACAATATCTCTTTCTTTCTTTTTTCCTTCAACCAAAACCAACTCACTTTTCCTTATAGATACTTTATTTAGCCTATGTATAAATGTCTGAAGCACCATAGACCTCCTGCCCTAATCTTATTTTCTTAGGTGCAACTTATCACTCCACCCGTCATCCATCTTAGCATTTTCATCTATACAATGTTTATTCTTGTACATGCTATTGCTTAATTGCTCATCATTTTGATACATAAAATATATGTTATAAAATTTTCATTTTAATTGAGAACTATATTTTGATCATAAAGTACAACCAGCATAATTCAATTTTAATCACTTTATATTAATCTTATGTGTCATGTCATATTTAATTTCTCCACTTGCTTGATTTATAGATCCAAGATAATGAATTCTATTGGTTTTAAGAATATTTTGATCATTAATTTTGATTTGTTTATTATTTTATCTAAATTTACTAAAATTACACTTAGAATCTCTTATTATACTACGACTTATTTTAAGGCCTACAGATTCAAGAGCTTCAATCAAACACGTTAATTTTATTTCAACATCTAGTCTACTTTCATCTATTAAGGCAATACTATTTGCAAATAATATACACCAAAGAACCTTATCTTGAACATCTTTTGTAAGTTGATTCATATCTAAAGTGAACAGATAAGGACTCAAAGCAAACCCTTGATAATCATACATAACAATAAAAATCCTCATTATTTTCTCCTATCGTTCTAACATTAGCCATCAGCCTGCACACATCTTTATTTACATTTATATATATTTTACCAACTTATTTCTTTTCTAACACCACCATAAACCTTTTCAAGGCACCCTATCATAAGCCTTCTCTAGATAAATGAAACCACATGTAAATTTTTTTCTTTCCTTGGATTTCTCCACTAACATTCCCGATAAATTTATAGATTCAGCAATTGAGCGCCCTAGCATAAAACCAAATTGGTTTCCAAACATGTTTATTTATTATCTTATTATTTGTTTGATTACCCATTCCCATAGTTCCATAGTATAAGCCCATTCATTTAATACCCCAAATAGCTAGAACAACTTCAAATATCTCCTTTATTTTCATGTGGGAACTAAAATACTTCCCCTTTCATCTTGTATTCTTTTAGTTCTTAAAAGTATGTTAAATAAGTTAGTTAACTGACTTGTCCCATACTTTCCTAAATTTTTCCAAACTTCAAGAGGGACTTGTCTTGTCCTACCAATTTGCCATTTTCCATCTTTTTAAGTTCACACTCGACTTACAAAAGAAATTATCATCCAGAAAAAAAAAAATTATATATATATATACATATATATATCAACATGAATGAAGTAATTAACCTGCCTTTCTTTCAGTTCAGTGCAAGGGGGGTTGAAATTTTTCCTTCACTGAATTTTCTAGCGAGTTTGTATTTCATTTTCATTAATTGGTAATTGGAAATACCTCTCATTTGGCAATACTGCTGGGTTTATCCGCTCATTAAAATCGGAAGTGTGTATATAGCAGTTGAGATTTGATAATCTGTCCTTCCACAATTTATTTGCACTTAAATGCATCCCAGAACTTTCTCACTGTACTTAGATATCCCGATGAAGTCCAATCACTTTTCTTTGAGTCTTCGGTGTTTCGGTTGTTTTAAAAGCCTAGCTTCTCAAATACACAATTTTTAACAGAACAGAAGATTAAGCAAATGCATTGTACCATTCCTCCATGTTTTTTCCAAGTTTCCATGCCTTCAACACATTGAGTGGAAGTTTTAAATGCTGCAGTGCATATCATTAATTTACAATCCTCCACCACTTTAAATAACCACACACCTCATGAAATGTTCTTTCGAACACCTCCACCATATGATCATGTATGCTTATTTTGTTGTGCTTGCTATACTTATAACCCACCAGGCACACAAAAAAGTTTCATCATGCCTTTTGTACTAACCATAAAGGACATCAATGTTTTACTTTCTCATCAGTGAAAGATAGTAATATCATTTTCTATGAAAAAGGTGATGTGGAAGCTCCAAGAAGAAATAAAATCATGGTGCAAAATTTTCCACCTGCACTTATTCGAGAAAATCAGCAAAAGAAGAAATAGAATCCATGAAATGAAATATCAACCAGGGATGTCATAAGTGCTCCCAACAAAGCTGACAATTTTGCAAGGAAGACAGCCCCCTCAGTGAAGATGATTTTGTTTCTTTCAGCCCACACAAACCACCACAAAATAGCTAAAGAAACAGACATAGCAGCTCTCCAATCTCTCTCCAGAAAAATCTTACAGGGCTCCAAATCAGACATAAACATATTGGGTTGCACCCACTTCTCCCCCATTAACTCAAGCAGACCTCGTGCAATCCTGGATAATTCACAGTGGAGAAGTAAATGATTTCTTCAATTTAACAACTAGTAGCATAGTCATCCCTTGTCATGTGGCATTTCATGAGAGTTATTTATTTTACAATCATGCTTTGCATTTTTCATCTCCCAATGCCCCTTAATCCTCTGCATCTCCCTATGGCATCTTATCCCATCACGTGCAACCCACTGGGCTCTACAACCCTCCCCTTGCAAAGGCATACGATATCCTCAAATGGGCCATAAATATACCCATTGCATCCATGCCCATGAATTCTACTCCAGCACCCTCCCCATGCAAAGGCCTATGCCACCCTCAAATGGGCCATACAATATACCCTTGCCTGTGAATTCTACTTCACCTTGCACCCACCACATGATTACATTAAACCAATATGGAACCAGCAAGCCTCGAGTTCTCCACAGGTGAAATGCTAATGCTGCTTCATCTCTTTCTCTTGAAATCAGGCCTATAAACAAGAATATGAAGGTCCAAAATCGTAGGGCAGGTCAAGATGTGTTCAAAGCCTTATTATGTAACCATACTCTGAGCATAGTGCCTCCTCGGTGCCTAATGCCAATATTGTTGATTCCAAGTGGGTCAACCAGGCTAAAATCGTACATTGTCTCCTATAAAAACCAATAATATCATATGGCGGGGGGTTCCACCATTCCACATCTACAAAACATGGTTGCTAGACTGACAGAAAAGATTATGTTTAAAATAAAGAAATAAATAAATCATTCCATGGAGAAAAACAAATAGATAAATGAAGTTGACTCCACCACTTCCGCAAATATCACTTGTTTACAAATCAATGGCCAAAAGTTGCATAATGATTTAATTTCACAATAACATCTCATTGAAATCAAAATTTCAAAACAATCCCTTGGTCATGCACAGTAAGTACTTCTCCAGAAAGAAATTAAAAAGGGTGAGGAAGGAAAACCATGCTTTTTTTTTTTATCTCAGGAGAACTATGTACTTTAATATTGCATTCACTCTGTTGTGAATCCTGATAAGGATCAAAGGGCAGGAAAAATAAAATTGCAGAAACATTCATGTGCAATGAAAATGTAGACATCCAAATTTAGATACCAATCGATGACCATAATATAATCTAGAAGATAACACAGTTACCAGGTTCTCAAATCTCCTTACGCACTGCCCACCAAATGTGGTTCTTGTTGGAGAAAATGGCATCTGGCCGGCAAACAGGAACAAACAACAAAGTAGAAGAAATAAGGGAGAGAAGGATAACACCAATGTTTTACGTAGAAAATCCTTCTGAAATAAGGGAAAAACCACGGAACACACATTCCACTAACAGGTCCATTATGCAAGTTTCACGGTTACACAACCCCTTGGTTGCACAAACCACAGGAGAAGAGAATAGAGAATAAGAGCACAAAATGCTCACAGTATTCTCTCTTCACACTCTCACACTTAGAAACTTACACACACAAAAATCTTCTCTCTCTCTATTCATATCACAGAACTCAATACATAAATACAGGTTGTTTGAACAACCGCCTAGCCAGCATGGAGGTTGCACATACTGACAGCCTTTTGGCACACGTACAGCTCTGCAACGGCTCTACAAAACATTGTGCTCTGCAGAAACGACACCCACTCTGCAGATATTGCACATATTCTCTAGAAATCTCGCATGCCTAATCAATATAAGCTGGCACCCATGGGGCCATGCTGCTTCTCTTGTAGATGGTTAAGCATCCATGACCGAATTCTCCTCACGGCCCGTCAACGGGTTTCTTATCTCAGCCAATCAACTTCCTATTGACCGGATGGCCGTCCACCAGAAGTCATTCCTATGCAAGTGCCAAATCTGCACCATGCCATCATCAGAGTTCTTGGGCCTTCATCGAAGTCCTCGGACTCAAGTGCTGCTCACAAGTCCTCGGAACTATGCTACACAAGTTTGCGGACCATATCCGCGCAAAATCCTCCTCCTCAATTACTTTGCGCAACCTTAGCCGGTCAACAGCATGTTGACCGAATTCTTTTTCCCCACCGGCCAACATAATGTTGACCGGTCATACAGCTTATTTTATTTCCGGAATTTCAATCCTAAATTATTCTACATGAGAGTGACCACAACAAATTTCCCCTCACGACCGTGTGGGAATTAAATCAATCAGACCAGCAATGTCACAGCAAGCTTTAAGTTTTCCCTTGGGCAATACTTTGGTCATCATGTCTGACC
>JAOVVI020013378.1:0-11879 GCA_028571085.2 Nepenthes alata | reverse complement strand
GAACCCACATACAAGGAACAAATAACAAATGTTTCAGTTGGAGGAAACTCTAACCTTAAACCCGGATTGCTGACACAAGGTGTACAAAACCAGCCCTGAGTACAGCTGTATCCAGAGTAGATCAGCTGTCACAGTCAAACTAAAAGTCATTCATTCACATGGCACTGTAAATTATATTCTCAACTTGAAGGGGGACATCTCAAGATAAAATGCTAAATGACACCCGCAACTAATAGAATGAAAATTTTCAATAGTCAAGCAAAGTGACATTCCTTCAGAATAGTAAGGAAAATTAATCTTAATTGATCAATAAATAAGATGAAAAAAATATCATAAAGATTTTTGACATTTTACTCTTTTTTTTTTTTCAATTCAATTATCAATTCTTGTTTTTCCAAATCATTTCTATTTCAATGCAAATTTATTCTATTCTAAAAGATTAAATCAGATTCACCACATTTGAGTAGTATGCTAATATATATGTGATGTCAAACAACTTTTAAGTGTAAAAATTTTAAAACGAAGATCAATAAAAAAAACTTTGACATTGCAACAATTTTTCATAAAATTGACCCTAAAATTAAAGTTACGAATAGAATCAGATAAATAGAAGATGACAATAGAAACAGAAAAAGCTTATGTTGAGAATCTTTTGACATTTAAGTACTGCTACTGTAATGAATCAAGCACATTTACATTATTTCTTATTTACTTAAATGACGATATCTCATCTTCCAGTATTTGTCCATTTACTTAAGTCATGGAAACCCAGCTTTCCATTCACCTTTCTTGAACCAATTAATTGAAAATTTAATTGGTAAAGCTAAATGCATAGACAACCAGCAAATCACTATCAACTATATGTTTTTTGAATTGATCAGCCATAATTTCAAAGATTAGTTTCCTATGAATAATTCCTTATCACCAAATTCATGACAGCCTCATAATTGTACACTATAAGAAACAAACAAGAAGAGATAAAGTTACTGAGTGAAGAGAAACAAGATAAGGCTCCTTCTGACCTATTTTTATTTTGAGGCATTCTAACACGCTCGATACTAATAATCTTCAAGCATGGACGGGGAGGCATGCCAGTACAACTTAACAATTGCACAGTGCTTTTACCCCATGAAAATTGAAAAGGCATACTTGCAATTTGGGATAGGTACATGAGAAAAAAATTATATGTGAATACATTTTAAGGCAAGACAGAATTAGCATCATTTAACAAACAATGAAAATATGTCCCCATTCTAAGGGTGAGCCAGAGGGACCTAATATGCGAAGAAATACCATAATGCAGAATACGAATAATGTAGAATAACCTCAATTAACACAAAAGGGGTAGTGCATGAGACTTCAGCAGTGTGGGATATGAGTATATGAAAGAAGACTAGATCAAAAGACAAATTGCCTTCTACACGAGATAGTAAGTCATTGACATTACATCAGCAAAACATAATATGGTACAAACTCAGTAGACAAGAGAAGAACAATCAAACCTTATTTGCAATTGGACCCTGAGCAAGGTAAGGCCTTTCATTACGTAAATGATGGAAGCCATATGCAACTTGTGCGTCCATTCCTGGATGATTCGAGATTGTGACATTAATGGTAGCATTCTTCTTATGAAGAACATGTGAGATCTGATGTTTAATCAAGCATCAAACCACTATTGACATGGTTATTGATATACCAAGATCAATATGATAAGCATTTTGTGCAGTTTCAAGTTCTCACAACAGCAATTTATGAAAAATTCTTTCAAATGTCTAAACATCTGTAAATATATGCAGAAGGAGGTTTCGGGACACTATCCATTTCACATGAAACAGTCACTCCATTTTTTCCATTTTCCTTAAGTTGACAACACTCCCATCTATTATTATGCCTGATCGGCCTCCTTTACTAATGTGCAAATTACCAGTCATTTTCAACAAATTAAGCATCATCCTTAACTCTTCTTAAATTACTATTTAAAGCCATATAACCAACCAACCATTCTAATGCTTAATGCTTAATGCTTAATGCTGATTTGCAATAGGCAAATCAATTATAATGCTTAATGCTTCTTAGTTCTCTTTTAAGGTCAAATATCTAAATTGCTGAGTAAAGGCCATATTTAAACCAGCCCAAAAGTTGGCTGCAGATGGAATTGAAGAGGCTATCGCTAAATTCCACAAAACAAGAAATCATTGCTGCAGGTAAATCCTCATCCTTGAAGATCTAAATAGCTATTAGTACTACATTAACGGCAAGTTAAAAACCCATCAATGTTGGCATCAGTTTAGTCAATTTGCATTTGGATACCACAAATCACCACAATCTCCATCCTCCTAATGCCATGTCCAACCTATCCCATTGCCGAGACTTCTTCACTGTCTCTTTAGGTTGTTTTTAACATTCTTTCTTTTTTCCGTTCTCATTGTTTATATTTTTAATATTTAACCAAAACATGATGTCAATTCGCCAGCCTTGTGATGTTATTGGTTCAAGGAAAAAATTGGAATTTGGACCTGGTTTATTTTGATTTGTTGTCTTTGAGCAAGGAGAAGCCAAGTTGATTGTGATGGAGGAAAATTAATTGGATGTGCAGTCATGTAGTGGAGACAAATGGTCAATGGCAGTGATTAGTGTTTGCTGAAAGTGCTGATGTCAAAAAAAGGTTGAAATGGTAAAGCTACATAGATGGACAATCATTAACATAACATTAGTTAGTTATGAGGTGGCTCCATCTAGATAGAGGATGCACGTTATTGGCATTCAGTGATTAAAGAGTGTCCATTTTTTCTTTTGGGCTGCAATTATAGCAGGTTGGAGAGGAGTTTGCAGAAATGCAGACAAGTTCCATACCATGTTTGATGTATACATGTATGGGAATATTATGAAGTACTAATTCAACTATCCTAAGCTAATTTCAACTAACACATGTAGTTATAGTAAAATTTTTTAAGTACACTAATATTTGCCACTTTCACCCCAAAGATTTTTCGATTTTATTTGGTAGGTGAGTCTTGACAAAATGATAAAGTACTCTACTATAATCTCGAAGTCACAGGTTAGAACAACAAAAATGGCCTCGTATTATATTGTAGTGTTAAGTTTACGTAAATCTAATATTCTAGATCCAGCAATGCAGAACGCTCTGTGTACTAGTCTACTAGATCATCCCTACTATCTCCAAGTTTATTTGATATAGAAAAGACTTAACGATGCAGTAGTAGCCAAATCCTAGTGCTCAGTAGAAGCCAATTAATGATAGAAAGCTATTGAGATTTTCTTACACTTTGATCACAAACAAAAGAAATTTTCATATTGGTTCAAAGTAAGGTAGTGAACAAACATCACCCTTTTCATTAATTTGATGATGAGGGACCTCTTTCCACCTTGTCATTCAATACAACGAGTAGGTAGAAGTAACCCTGTATTCACAGTCCCTCCTCACCCTTAATTCTTCTCATTTATACAGTGAAAGCATCAAAATATTGACCAATAAAAGTAACAGTGCTGTAGAAATGAACAAAGGCAGTGAAACAAAAAATTTGTGTCATCAGCACCAAGCATTACATAGTTGGGTTATTGTTCTAAACGAGCTTTTCCTTGGGAAAGTTGACCTGAATTTTACTGCAACAGTACAAGAAATTGGACCGCTACTTGCTTCATATTGGTATTATATGCCCTTGGTACCTATATTGATATCATTTTTGCTACAGATCAAAGAAATTGGGCTTCTACCACTGTTTCCTTGACAAAGTTGAACTACTCACATTTTTAGCATAAAAGATGTTGATATTTACTCTCAATGACACTAACCATGCTTAATGCTCCACTGAAAATCTCCAGAGAAAGTTCGACAAAAAGTTGGGACTAAATTTGACATTTATATCCTATTTCACACGTGTCTACTAAAAGATAGAATCTCTCTTGTCCAACGTTTAGAATGGGTCCTATGTAAGAATAGCAAATGCATCTCAAAAATGAAGATTTTTTCAGGTGCTACACAAGCTACTTAGTGAAGGAGCAAGAGATGAGGATTTAAATGATGCAATACAGCTGAATGTCAATGTCGACGAGAAAATGAAATGTGTGGATAATTTAAAAAAGTGCAAGGAAAAACAAAACAATTGGGACAAATATACATCTGCACAATTCAATCATGTATCAATTAATAGCCAAACGACGATTTTACCCATGCTAAAGTAATTATAGAACGTTCCATCATAGCAAGTGACTTTCTCGGGCAATTGACCTTCAGCATCCAAACTCTGCGAAATTCAAAACTTGTCTCTAAAGAATGGGTTTGAACCCCAAAAAGCAAAATAAATCAAATGAAATCGGAAATAATTTATGTGACTGAAATACTTAGCAGTTTGCTACCGTCATATATTCTATCAATATCTTAGAACTTAACTAACAAAATTCCACATGGTAAATATTTTCCTAGACAAATGCACTTAATTGCCAACTTGCTCAAGGAAAGATTATCAAAATTTTAGACTTGGTTGCTACATTGGATCACCAAGAAACTCGACATGACCACAGTACATGCAGAGTATACACCCTCAAGAGCAAGCAATATAGAAAGTATTTCCAATTAAGTGAAAAGTCAACGATCCATCTGCATTTTACTAGTACGCAGGTCTTTCCAGGAACTGAAGGAAAGTTATAACACAGTAAAAATAACATTGTGCGTATAATATAAACACACACACACATATAAGCCCTTCTATACAAAAGAAAAGGATGAAAGGCAGGCACTTTCCTCATCATAGTATAATGTATAAGAAAATGATTAATACATTTCTCCATTCATTAGTAAGGTAGTCAATAGGCAAAACAAAATTTATTTAGTCATTTACAAGATACATCAACTAATCAACAAATTTCTCCTTCTGCAGACAGTCTCCTAAATCGTTAGATTATCATGAATCCCTTCTTAAAGGACCACATTTCCGAACTGCATACACCTGATGGCTAACACACTCATCAGCACCATGTTGCTTTTCAAATAGGGAGTGCCAATCATGTCTATACCCCAGACACCCAGCCAAAAAAGGTAAGTAAGAATATTCTGCTCATCTTTCAAAAGCAAACAAACATTTGTGGATGCTGCAAAGCAAATTGCGGCCACTATAGGAGCTGGAATAGCATCATTGCAATTTGCAAGACATGACAGCATATACTTTACTATTCATTAGATTGTTTCTGTGAGAAAATGCACATATCACATGCCAAAAGAAATACGACTGAGCTTGTCAAAAGACTATATATGCTGTCTCACATCCTACTAGTTATAGCTGCTTATGTATTTATTTTTTTGCTTTCATTATTTGTTTGTTATTGTGGGCAGGAGGAAGGGGTAAGCAACTGAGATTTTGACATAAGAATAAGAACTTATCCTTGAGCATTGTAAGGATAAAAAGGATACCATAAAGCTTTTCATTGAGATACTATGGTGTGCTGAACTTATTAGAACACCCTATAGAGCTGAACATCAACAAAAGGGTTTGTAAAGCAATGTCCAAGCAGTTGGGGTCTATTGCATTGTTGATAGCCTCACATAAGACATAAACTGAAAACGGCCAACCGCATTTCTTCCAAAAAAAGCCCTAGATTATAACCTATGAATATCAAGTATTGAGCCTGTTATGAAAGACCTTAATAAACATATTAACATTGTTGGCATATCCTTGATGATCTAATTGAAAATTTGGATGATTGGATTGAAGATTGAATGGGCCTAATTAACTCGGCAATCAAGGGGTGATTGGAAATTAAGAGATTTTATTGATTAGAAAATCAAAGGAAATGATCTTTCACATAAAGTAAGATTATATAGTTGTATAATATTGATATCTTTCCAAATATATTGCTAGATGATAATAGGACATTTCCTAGAGAGATTTATTCCTTTTTATAATTCTAGATTGATGGCAATGTAAAGTATAGATTGTAAAGGGTGATATCAATAATATACATGGAATATTCTTACTCTTCTAGAAAACATCGGTTAATATAACGTAAAAGGCATGTCAAGATGTCATTTTAGATAATAACAAATGAAATATCTAGCACACAACTAGCAAATAAGACATGAACAGAATCATAAATCACGAAAGATATATCATAATTAAAGTATAAGACAATAGCATACCCCATAATCGATAACCAAAAAGAAGAGAAAAAGAAAAAAGTAGGCTTATGATTGTAAACTATCTACCAAATCAATCATTCTTGCAGTATAATCTAAAAGATTGAAGCTCTACTTCAACAAATGTCAAATAAATATGAACAAGCTTCAAGGGGGTTAAAATTTTAGCAAGAAGCATCTCTGTTTAAACCTGATCAAGAATGCACTCCTCTGTTGGCTTCAAGGAATGCGGCAGTTCTACAACTCCTGCTGGCATTGTTACTGAGACATGCCAACTGCAATATTATGAAAGTCAAATCAATGGAGAAACTCGTAAAAAACAATCAAGAATGCTAACTATAAATTAACTATGATAAAATCTCACAGCAACTAGGGAGCAATCCTAATCTATCACAAATGATGCACTCAGTAGAACAAGAACCTGAATAGTTAATAGTACTTTGTCCACTCAAGTTTATCCAAAGATTTGAGTAGGCCATTAAAGTAAATGATTTCTCATACTGCACAACTTAACAAAAGGACAATCATTAAAGTTTGTCAACATATTACAATTTCATAAAATTACGTGGCAAATAATTGAGTGTTTCGTCCTCACTATCATTCACAACAAAGGCAAAGATCTTAGTACATAATAAGATGAGACATATATGTGTGATTGTTACTTGTTAGTATCGATACTAAACACCTGGTGCATTTGAGAAGACATACTATAGGTGCCAAACAAAAAGGAAAAGGAAATATGGCTAAGAGATGGCCAGGTAAGATATGATTAGCAAATTTCAGCTGCTCAAGCTGAGCACAAAGCACATCAGCTACAGAGGATGCGTGACATGATGGACAAGAAATCAACTCATTGGAAGACAAAATTTTGTTTCCAACCAAAAAGAAACAAGCCAATTGTTCTTTATGGGAATTACACTAGAATAAGACACATGGAGCTACAAAGTATTTGTTGTGGTCCTTGGACTTGTGGATTGCCCCCTTTTTTTTTTTAACTTTTTGTTTCTTGGTAGATTATCTTCTAAGAACATCATTGGAAAAAAAAAGATTTAGCATCACAAATGCATTGTTGCCATTAATTATAGGAAATACATTGAGAGACCAACCCTAATATGAAAACGATAACATGTTGAGAGACAAATCCCTTTGTTTCTGGGTAGATTATCTTCTAAGAACATCATTGAAAAACAAAAGGATTTAGCATCACATATGCATTGTTGTCATTAATTATAGGTAAGACATTGAGAGACCAACCCTAATATGAAACCACTAACACGTTGAGAGACAAATCCCTAAAAGAGAACACTAACTCATTGAGGTTGACATAAGCATGTAGGCAGTAGGCCAGGCATAAGGCAAACGAAAGGCACAAATTTCAAACTCGAACTACCAGAAGAACTCGAACTACCAGAAGACAGAAACATGGACCTGATGATTTTCCATTTCAATCTCTTGTAGCTTCCCAAACTTCATGGCACAAAAATATAAAGTGGCATACATGATTCATAATTGTGGCTTCTAAGGGTAGAAGATGAACCAAAAGTGTTCCATTTCAACATCATGCAGCTCCTAGAACTACAAGCGAGTATTGAGTGACTGACACATGAAGAAGCAGGATAACTATGAAACAAAAAATAATAAAAGATGGAAAGGGAAACAAGAAAAAGCATAAGAGAGATGGAGAGGGAGGAGGGGGGGGGGAGACAGGGAAGTTCTCAACAATCCTACGATCATTTCTTATAAAATATATATGTATATATGAGATCATTCTCTAGGTTTTACAAAGGAAGAACCCAACCTATCTAGGCGACAAATTGGACCTGTGCTGGCCCTATGGAGAGATCTCTTGACAGCTGATTTCCATGCAAAAGGAAACGAACCACCCTAGAAAACAGAACAACCAAATCAGATAGGACAATAGAAAAATTAAGAAATTCATGCCCTACAAAACAGGGAAAAAGCTCACCCAACCAAAACTCCTAGATAGATCGTTGCCCGTACCAAGTGGAATAATTGCTACAGGAGGAACTGGTTCTCGACCCTGTCTGTGAAGTTCTCCCAAACTCCCAAGCACCCAACCAACTGTGCCATCTCCTCCTGCGACCTGCAACACAATGAAAACTCGAGTTCACGACTAAAGTCTTCAAATTCTTCAGTTAATTCATCACTTGTGCTTCTAGTGCTATCGACATTATCACTAAGGAGAAGGTTAGCAGACAGTTGAGGATATCTATTGTGATACTCATTACTAGACATACCACTACTCTTAACCTTTCCCGAGTTTCCTTGGCACAGCAATCGCCCATAGAAGCCAACTGCTCCAAGCAACCCAATCCATATTGTATGAACTCAGGAGGCTTCACATCTTTAAGATCAAATACCTGAAATCTTTTGGAATTTTAATATGAATTCTGCAGTTTCCAGTCAACACAAAACCAAAAATACAACTACTACAATCTTTTTTTTGGAGGCACCACAACTGCAACTACAGGAGGTTTATACCCAGTATTCACAAATGGTACTTTAGAAAATCAATAGCCAAGTACGGAAAAGAACATGAGGCACTCAACTATCCTTGGTAAAGCCTATCAGAAATTATCACTATCAGGAAAAAGAACTGTAACTGGCCAACATAATAGCACTAAATCGACGTTCTTCAAGGAAATTGGAATAGATTATAAACTCAGATTCTTCGAGGAAACAGGACCAGATACTGGTGTTCAGGAGCTTTGTACTTTGTGTCCCACATAACCATCAACACACAAGCCTGCATAGATTGGCATTTAATTTTAAATGCTGTTCCTAACACATATTTTGAGTTGATTCAGAGGTAGATCAGGTTTGAAAAACATTTTGCAATGGAGCCACAGAAGACCTATGAATGCACATCTAATACAACACGTCCTGAAACATTTTTGGTACTTGATCCGCCTGTTTTCCAAAACTTGAGGAAGGGATCTTTGAAGAGGAGCAGAATGATGGGGGCTGCAGTAGGCTTGGAAAGGAAGCAAGTAGAAATTCAAATCCTCAAAAATCAGTCAAATAGTTTAGACTTATATTGGCAATCTTCATCATAATTAATAATTTGTAATATTATTTGGGATTGATTTACGAGGACAATGCTTGGAATATTTTGGTTTTGTCATCTTGGCAAACCAGTATACCAGTGAATTAGGTTTTCTTAATTAATATCATGTTCCCCAAATCCCAAGCTTATAAACAAGCATTTGAGGTCCCTTTTTTTGGAGGTTGTTTTCAATGGAATATGATTGAATTAGAATTTGAACATTGATTTGTTTTATCCCGCATCAATCGATTGCACAAATTCTTCAGGACAGGCTACATGTACCCTCACTTCAGTATAGTAATGCAGACAATAGGAAACAGTATCCCTTATTCTTTTCCATTTTTTTTTGTCACCATCCTGCACGCTTTAAAAGTTCAAAATGGGGCATTAGAGACCTTAAGCTCCTATGTATACGAGCTTTTAGTGCTTCAAGAAATGGCTTACCAAATGAAATATTGCAATAAATAAAATCAATCACGGTGAAGAAGTGTAATGATTCGGGAACTAAGAGTGCGATCAGAAATCAACTTGGAAGTGGAACTAGGCACCTACCACCGACAAATCCAAAATATATATGATCCTCTGATTCATATCGCCAGAACTACGATCGAAGGAGAGGGAAGAGGGGACCCTACGATTCTATTAGCAGTAGAAACAAGTAATTATGTTACCTGTACCTTAACGAAAGAATAGGACAAACGTTTGGAAACAAAAATCTTCATTCAGTTCTACCAACTTCGCGCAAAACAACTATGGGATGGAAATATGGGAGTCACACAACCTTCAATGGAGAAGTGAGATGCAAAATATAACTAAAAAAATTTCCCAAAAAGCACAAAAAGTGAAGATGATCGACAAACAGATAACCTGCTCTTCTCCCATCAAATACTGTAGCCGTCCCTTAAGCTCGGGACCGTGCCTTCCACCGCTCCGCGAATTCACAAACACGACAATCGGAGCTTCCGGCGCGTCCACTCCGTCGGAGCCGAGGAGGGAAGCGGAGTCCACGGCGGCGCTAACGTTCTTAGAATTGATAGCACGGCGCATGGCGAGGCCGAGGTACTGAGGCACTGAGATCCTCCGCTTCAAATCCTCCTTGTCGATTCGCATCCCGGACAAGCCGCATCCTTTGAAGGAATCCACCATGGAGGACCGCGCCGGCGTAATCCGCGTCGAAGCGCTCCCCTCCACAACCGATTCCATATTCTCTTCCCTCTTTCCCTTCCACTGTCGTCCTCCCGGCGCCTTTGAATACACGGAATCGTATCACAAATTTCACAGTTTTTTCTTTCTGAGAGCACGAAATGAATAATGGCGGTGATCAAAGAAACTTCTGAGTCAATCAACAGACGAATGAGATAAAAATTTTTCATCACAAATTACCCATAATTATATCGTCGATTATCCAAATGCACAATAAATTAATAAATTAAACAGAAAAGAAATGACAAATTTCGTAAAAGGAAGGAGAGAGAATGGCTGGAGGAAAGAGAGAAGGACGGAACACAGATCTGTGGGGATGCCGGAACGGGACCGGCCTGTTAAATGATTGCCTTTTCTGTCTCTCTCTCTCTCTCTCTTAGTCAAGTCAAGCCATGGATAGGAACTGGAGAAGAATCTTTCCGTCGGAAATTTTTTTATTTTCTTTTTTTCATTTACCCATTTAACCCCGAGAAAATTAGTTTAATTACTTAAATGTCTCACGCGGTGTAAACGATTACATCTAAAATTCATCCAGAAAATTTTTTAAAACAGCACAAGGCTAAAGCTGAATAAATTCTCCGCCCCTTTCAAAGTTCAAGCCATTAATATAAAATATAATTTATATATAATATAAAAATATAAAATATAATTTATATATAATATAAAAATATATATTATTTTATTTATTTTATATAAAATATGTATAATTTATATCGTTTTATTTAATTCTAAAGTTAAAAAATTAAACAAAAAAAGAAAAAAAAGAAAAGAAGATTCACATTTAGGAAAGACAAAACAATTCAACGAAAAAATACTCGATTTATTTATAAAATAAATAAATAAATAATTTAAATATATATAAATAAATTTAAATTTTTACTATATATTTAAAAAAATATTTATTATATAAATTAATTAATAATGATAAATATTTATAAAGATAGTATTTTATATCAGCGGTATTACTTTATAATAAAAAAATTCAGAAGCCGATTATTGTTCATTAATATGGCGATTTTCTTATCCGTTGTGGGGACAGTGGCGGTACCGATTGGCCGCCTGCCGGAGTCGGTGGCAGTGATAAAATTTGGTGATGTAATCGAACGGTGATCTCCTCGGAGTCAGGGCATCAACGGACAGCAATCAAAAAGCATGGATTTGGATGTCTGCGACCAGTGACAAGGTGGCAGGAAATTTTTTTGTATAATATTTAAAATGTATTAAAAATTAAAATTATTTATTAAATTTAAGCTTAAGTGCCCTGTTTCATTAAAAAAAATATTTTTTAAAAATATTTTTTACATGTCTTAAATAGTGAAAAAATATATCAAATATTTTTTATGGGTTTTAAATGTTAAAAAGATATATGCAAAATATTTTTTGTTTAACAATTTCTGTAAACAAAGTTTTAGTAGTATTTTAGGAATTCTCAAGAGGTAGTGGGAAATAATATTCATT
>JAOVVI020013377.1:0-11880 GCA_028571085.2 Nepenthes alata | reverse complement strand
TTAAATACATGCACAAATTATCTTAAAATTTAAAATAATTAAGAAATTCTTACCATAATGAGACAAACATAAGTTTAGAGCTTCTAGATAACAAATACCTTCACAATTACATGCAGCATGATTTTTGAAATATATATAAGATAACATACGAAATATACATGTGGATAAATATCTCAATTTACGTCCGATAATATTCCCAAAACACGTAAAATTAATATATACAAAATACATGTACATAAATATCAAATAATCTGAGTACCCATGTCCATGAAATTAGGATTTTCAAATTCTAAAACTAAATCATGCATAAACCCTAAATTTCATGGGTAAAAATGCCGAGGCACGGGTTATGGTTTCCAAGTGTACAAAACCACATAAAATTACAAAATCGGATACCCAATTGATAAATTAACATGTTCAAGGCATGGGTAATGATATTTTAGAGCCAATTTATGCAAAAGTTTCAAAATAATCGGAAAAATCATTTGGGGCATAGGGTTAGGCTTTCACGTTAAAAAATCGGTCAAAACTAAGAAATCAAATATGAAATCAACGTACATACATACTTAAGTCATGGGTTCCATAAAATACAAATTTAATCAAGTATTAGAATGAGGATACCTAAAGAAAACATAACAAAAGTGCAAAAAAACGAAAGAGGAGGATATGGGTGCACTTACCTCGACCCGATCTATAATTTCTCTAACTAGCTCCAAGTTAGAATCGAACCCGAAAGCCTCGATCGCCTTCTTCTCTCTCTTCTCCTTTGTGCACTCTCTCTCTCCTCTCTCTCTTGACCGTTGGAAAATGACATGTAAAATCTTGAGCGCGCTTTTATAATTAGACTGGCGCTCGAGCGCCACTTGAGCGCTCATCGGGCATTCGATTTTGCCAACCCACACCTTGGGTGCCCTCAAGCACGCCTCTGGCATGGCAAGTCTATTTTTTGTGTTTAGATCGTGCCTCGGGCACGGGTCAGGCCTGGGTCAAGCTTGCAGCATGCCTGCAACGCGCACGGGCCACTTGGGACCCGTTTTGACCATTCCAACCCGATTTTTCACTTTCTTGGGCCTAAATTTTGTTTATATTAACTTAATAAGTCACGATTATCATAATTTAAAATTTAAATTTTATTTATCGATTAACTTTTCAAGGAGTCGGTTCTTGATATTGACAATTTCGGGTCTCTGGGCTTTTTAATTTGATTTCTCCAATATCGTTGACCTCGATTCATTTATATTAATTTAATTACTTCTAATTACCATATTTTAAAAATCGGTACCTTACATTGAGTGTCTATGATGTGGAACTTGACGCTTGAGCTGGCATCGAGCACCCATCTGGCGTGGGGGTTCTGAAAAATACGCCTCGAGTGAGGCACAGGCGCGGATTGGGCTTACGGGTTCTAGAAATTGTACCTACTCTGCGCCTCGGGCGCTCCTCAGTCTTGTACCAGGTTGAGTTGCTCGGGCTCAATTTTGAACCTCTTGACCCAAATTTTCACATCAATTATCTTTAATATTACTTATATTGACTTAATAAATCATGATTTACTGAATTTAAAAACTTGAATCTTACAACCATTACACCTCCTTTCACTCTTATTTATTTATTTATTGCAATTGAGTAGGCCTATGCTTTAGAAATCTAAAATTATCACGATTTGGACAAAGTTAATTAGTATTTTTGACTCTTCTGGCCTATACACAAGCCTCGGTCTTAGAAAGAAAGGACTTTGAAGCCCTGCCGACTTTTTCCCTATAGAAGTGGGTGACAGTATTTATTAAATTCTTTCAACATATCTGAAGATAAAATACGAGTTAATGATAATAAAAAAAATAAACTAATCTGTTTAATTAGAATAACATCAAAAATAATAAGATTGGCTAAATTACCGATAATGATTCACTTTATGTCCGGGTTATAATAAGAAATGAAAAAAATCTATACATTTTAATGAATAGAAGAAAAAAAATAGTATGCCGACCTAATATTTCCTCATACCTAGTCATACTTTCATTGCCTCAGATATTGATAATCATATCCATTATGGCATACTCTCTTTGTAGGAGAGTAGGATGATTATATGATAATATAACCAATAAACCTATTGATAAATTAATCTTATCTAAAGTGACAATAATTAAAGAATATGGTCGGGTTAACCTATCACAAACGGACCCTATTTATCTAAATATCTAACAATATCTTTCACATTTTATTGAGACCTATCTTTTAAGGTCTTCACCTTCTGTTAAAAAAATATGACATTAAAGTTAATGAGTAACAATTTGAATCAAAACAAATCAACTGGTGGTGAAAGATAAGATTTAATGTCAGCTTGAGAAGAAAAACACTAAATATGACATAAGGCTTTATCTATGATTGTTGAGAAGAACACATACGTCATTGTGTTATGATCGGTATGCCTCTTTATGTGTAAGGTTTAAGTTCTGGATTTCGTAAGTCATGATTAACTAAGTTAATATAATCAAAATTGAGGTCATTGGATGTATAAAGTATGAAAAAAATTAATTTTTATTGGGTCAGGTTTGGGTCTCGCCTCAATCACGCCTGAAGCGCTTAGAAGCGTGGTTTCCAGTAAGCTCCCGCCCGAGCGGTGCCTGAGCCACGCTTGCGGGTATTTTCCAGTGGTGCCACACCCAATGAGTTCCCGAGGGATGCTTGAGTGTGATTTTTAGAATGTCCATGCTCGAGTGGTGCCCGACCGACGTTCGAGTGCCAGAGTTGTTAAAGCCCCATACCTCTCCTTTTTCCGTCATTTTTGCATAACTTTTGCAGAGAGGAGCGAGAGAGGCATAGGGGAAGGGAAGAGAAGAGAAAGTAAAAGAAAGGCTCCAAAAACTTGAATTCGGATTATCTGATTAAAAAAACTAGTAGATCGGACTAAGGCAAGTGACTCTAAGCTTCCGTTTTCAATTGTTGTTATTTATTCCCATTCATCTTGAGTATTATTACTCTAATACTCTTCCTAATTAAAATTTTAAATTAAAAATATGAAAAATAAACATATTTATTTATTTACCATGCTTTTATAGTAAGATTTGTCAAAAATTTCTGTTTATTTTCTTGTATATCAAATATACATATTATGAAAATTGTTTCTCCATGTTTAGAGGCCTAAAAAATATTTCTATATATTTGTGCTTCAAGTTTATGATTTTTAAATTATTATATATTATTTATGTATACTCAAAATATACTGTATATTTAATTTTATACAGGGTGCTCTTCATTGTATTGAATTTTTTTGATATGTTGTCTTATCTGTATTATTAATAAATTTTCATGATTAAGAAATTTGTCATGGTAAAATGTGTAAGCTGAAAAATAATTATGGGGGGATATTTTGCCATTATATTAAGAATTTATGAATTGTTCTCCAAAGAGTGAGAACCAAGAATGTATGATGTCAAGTACAAAATTTTCTAAGAAGTTAAAAAATTGGACCAATGAATGTTCGACATATAGTATATTTTAGCATTTCTTAATATATTATAGTAGAAGATTGTTGTTTATTAAGAACCGCTTGCGGTTGCGGTTTATGGCGTTGTTTATAGGGTTATATATAGACGTCCCACCTCTGGGTCTTAAATAGGAGGAGAATACTTTAGATTGTGTATGTGACGACCTCAAAAATCCTAACTGAAAACTGGTAAGGTCTCGGCTATAAAACGATCGTCTGACTAATACAAACCTATACAATCTCCCCATACAACACATATATAATGCAACAACAACCAACACAGGATCCAAACACCACAATATATTTGTGGTTCCAACGTCACGTTTTCGAACATAATATTGGATAGAGAGATGTCACTTGGTGCCAAAATACAAACCATCAATGCATGACGGAACTAAACTATCTGTACATCTTCAATACAACAGATACAAATCAACAAAATATACAAAAATTCTCAATGCATAAGTACAAAACCATAAAATGCCTAAGTCCACAAATGTTCCTCCAAGTCTTCCGCCTAGTCGACTTCTAATCCTCTACTCCATCTTTTCAGGTGTAAGCTCGTACTCATCTGAAGGCATAAATATAGTAACGAGTGAGCCAAATACTCATTAAGGTACAATATAATCAATGACAGTAAGCGATATACGCAAAATAAAGTAGAGGAGGGATATAGGAGTATAATATAAATATATAAATATGAAACATGAACAAATACTTTTTTAGAATACATTTAACTTTCACATTTCATTTCTAATTCCTTTAAATTCTAAAACATGCAGAAACTTCTTTATCTTTGTGGATTAGGGCCAGTAGGCCTTACTAGCTAATGGTATAGTCAAATCGAGGAAAGGATCATGTTATTCCACATGATCTAAGGCACTACCCATGGATCTCAAATTTTAATGTCCCGTGGTGGACGGTATAAATATAATCTCGGATACATTGGGCTAATAGTTCTTATTCTTACGCCACTAAGTCCCCCGTGGCTCAAAGACAATTCCTCGATTTATCACAATAATATCCTAAGATATGTCAGAAAATACTACCATCTGAAATATAAATTATTGGTCAAATTTTACGATTTATTTTCATATTTCATATTGGAGACTTTGTACAAATATTCATACTTCCTTTTCTTTGAACTTCTCACACAAGGAAAAAATTTTAAATATCAGATAACAGATAACAGATAACAAATTGTAGAATTCCAATTATTTGATCAAATTCATAATCTCATATCGTTGCCAATATGGATGCAGATTTAATATTCTGACAGATACACATACATATTTTCCATGTCTTTAAATATATGTATAAATTATCTTAAAACTTAGAATATTTAAGAAATTCTTACCTTAATGAGCTAAATATAACTTTAAAACTTTTGGACAATAAAATCCTTCATTAATGGTTAACAACATAATTTCTGGAACACACAAAATATCATACATAATTTATATGTAAATAAATATAAAATAATTAAGATAAAAATGTTCATGAAGCTAGGGTTTCAATTATCTAAAGTCAAATTATGCATAAGCCTGAAATTACACAGGTAAAAATGCCGGGGTGCGAGTTAGGGTTTCCATGTGTACAAAATCGTATAAACTATCAAATCGGACACCTAATCAATAAATAATTATGTTCAAGTCATGGGTATCCATATGCTAGAGCCAAACAGTACAACAATCTCAAAATAAATCGGGTATACACAAGGGGGTGCGGGTTAGGGTTTTACGAAGCACAATACTATATAAATCATAGAAACAGGATATGAAATCGATATATATGCATACTCAAGACATGGGTAATATAAAATAAAAATATAAACGGGAATTGAGACAAACTACCCAAAGGGATCGGAACGAAAAGTGAAAATAGAGGAAGAAAAGTATATGAGTGTACTTACCTCGACCCGATTTACAACTTTTATAATTAGCTCTAAGTCGAATTTGGATTTAGAAGCCTCGATCTCCTCCTTCTCTCTCTTCTCCTTCACATTCTCTCTCTCCTCTCTCTCTTCCCACGTGAAAATGACGTGGAAATAACCCTCGTAGGTTTAAATATCGTAGGCTGGCGCTCTGCCTCAGGTTCCAATGCCTGCCCCGGGTAGTTGAGCTCAATCTCTTGATGTGTCGTAGGTGCCGATCCAAGCACGAGATTAATTCTGAACTCGATCTCTCAATGTGGTGGAAAAGTAGACAACTTATGAGGGAACACATCTTCAAACTCGTGCACTACTAGAATCTCCTTAGTCGATAGCTTACGGCTCTCCGCCACATGGCATACGCCAAATAAATTTCGCATCTACTTTTTAACAGATGACGAGCTTGCAAAGTGAACATTCTTATGAAACAATCAATAGTTGTATGATTTCTTGACAACCAATCCATATCCAAAATAATATCAAAATCGCGCATCTCTAGAAGAATCAAATCAACAGCTAAAGACAGCCCATTCACCTCAATCGAACACCTGGGGTAAGAACTATCAGTAACAACAGAAGATCTCGTGAGCGTCGATACAATCAAGAAAAATTCAAAAATCACAGGCGAGGGTACAAGATGACAAGAAAACCAAGGAAAAACGAAAGAATGGTTGGATTTAGAATCAACAAGTATCGAAATAGAAGCACCACAGATAGAAAGAATACCTTCCACCACATCATCAGACAAGACTTCACTTGTAGACATCACAAAAGCCTTTCCTTAAACAATGGGCTTAGAGGAGAGGGCCTTCACTGGATGAGGATGCTCTTTGATTTTGTTCCCCGATTACTCACAGTTAAAGCATACACCCAACTTCTTATAACAAGGCTTATTCCCATGCATCTTCCCACAGTGCTGACACGAACCGACTGAAGCTTGTGAGGATGATGTGGTCTAGCTGCTTTTCTTCCTAGAATCTGGCTATCTCATCCTCTAGGGTGGTCTCTCGGAACTCGCACCAGAGTTAGCGCTAGCACCACTCTTATTCGGCGTCCACTTCTTGAAGAACTTTTCCTTAGTAAGCTCCCTCTCGTGGATCAACGTACGGTCCAACACATCCACATATGTCGTCAACTTTAAGGTTGCCAGCTGCTTGTGGATATCATCCCGCAAACATTGAAGGAACTTTTTTTTCTTTCTCTCTTCAACTTTGACTATATACGGAGCATACCGAGCTAACTTCGTAAACGTTGCATCATATTCAGCCACTATCTTGCTTCCTTGCCTCAAGAAGATAAATTCTCCCTCTTTTTGCACTCGGATGGGGGATGGAAAGTATTTCTCCATAAACGCTCCCTCTAACATAGGCCAAGTAATTTCATACTCTGGCACACTCATGGCCCTTTTCTGCATCTCCCACAATTGATGGGTTTCACCTTCCAATCGATATGAAGCAAACAACACTCGATCCTCCTCGGGGCAATGGATCATGGTGAACACTTTCTTCAGTCGCTGAAACTACGTGTCCGCTTTAATTGGGTCTGGCTTCCCCAAGAACTCAGGAACTCTCTCATAAACGAATCGATCATATGTTGACAGTCCTAGATTAGCAGGAACTAGGAGAGGAGTAGAAATTTGCACTGGGGCAATAGTCCTCTACCCCATATTCTCGATGATAGCTGCCATACGATCCAACAGAGTCAAATATTTGGCTTCACTATCACGAGGCTGGCCACCTCCACACGTAGTCCTTCTTGTTGGCATTATTGGCTATCGATGTCTATTCTTAAACAATAATGGTACATGTTAGATTACAGGTTGGACATTAACTAGAACATAACAATTCTACACAATTAAACATAACTAGCAGTTATAAGTAGGGCAATTAGAACAATTAAGACTACCCAACATAGCCTAACCATCCTATGCCTATCTTTACTTATTCCATCTAACCTATATTATCCTAGGCCTTCACATAAGATTCAGATGAAGCCTAAGGTAACCTGTCTCTGATACCAACTGTGACGGATCACATTTTCCTAACCAAAATCTGACAGAGTTTCAGCAGAAAAATGACTGTTAGACTAATACAAACATGTACAAATTCTTATACCACATATATATATATCCATAAGTCACATTCATAGGACCACAAAAATTACACGTGGTGCCAACGTCATAACTTTGTTATGACATTAGCTCAGATAAGATTCCACTAAGTGCCCAAAAAAATCAAAACAACTTACGGAAGCACATACATCTATCAGTAGCGAAAACTATCACGAGCATATCATCATCGCCAGATACATACATCAATATACAAAACCATCAAAATACAAGATACTCCAAAGAAAGGGTACAAAACTACAAAATTAAGTCCACAAAATCATCTTCCACGTTCCCCATCCCAGCTGACTCAAATCCTCTACTCTGCCTCATCAAGCATAAGAGTGTGTTCATCTGGAGGAAAGAAAGTAGTAAGGGTGAGCCAAATCTCAATAAGTGCAATATAATCAAGGGTAATAAATAATATATATAAAATAAAGTAGAGGAGGGATGTGAGAGAAAAATAACGATGTATGAACATGAAACATGAATAAATACATTTCCAAGAATCATTTATATTTTCCATTTTACTTATTATTCCTTTAAATTCTAAAATATGTAGAAAGTCCATTTAAACTTTATGGATTAGGGCCAGTAGGCCTTACTAGCTAATGGTGTGGTCGAACGAGGAAATGAATATGTATGATTCCACACATTCTAAGGCACGACTCGCACAGTTTAACATCCCGTTGTGAGCAGTATACCTTTAACTCGATATGCGGGGCCATATCACATATGCCACCATATCCCTTGTGGCCCAGAGGTAGTCTTTGTGCTTCTATAGTAATATCTTAAGGTATGTTAGGGAATACAACCCTCTAAAATATAATCCTTGGTCCAATTTATATTTTCTTCTTCTTAGGAAAATTTCATATTCATTCATAAAATATTATTCTCACTCCGAGAGCACGGTTCATCAAACATAGCACATTATGGAATTCTCTTCTTATACTTCTCATAATTTGTATAATTCTCAAGAACTTACATTTTCACATGACTTAGACTAGATGCATAATCAATATAAAGCATGGAGAAAAATTAAAATTCTTACAGCCGAGAGCTAAACATAATTTTAGAGCTTTCGAATAATAAATTTCCTTCACAAATACATATAACGTAATTTTTGGAGCATACATAAGATAACATAGTTAATATACATGCGTTCAAATATCCCGATTCATGTTCGATAATGTTTTCGGTTTACCTAAAATTAACATATAATAATATATGTGAATAACTACCAAAAATCAAGATACCCATGTTCATAAAGTTAGGGTTCTGAATTTCTAAAGCCAAATCATGCAAAAATTACAAGAAAATCAAAAAAATTTGAAGAGGGGTGTGGGTTAGGGTTTTCGGCGCAAAAACTTCACAAATCTCACAAATTGGATATGAAATCAAAGTATTTACATGCTAAGATCATGGATAACATAAAATATAAATTTAATCGGGTATCAGAACGGGGATATCTGAAGAAAATGAAATGAATGTTCAAGAAAATGAGAGAAAATGGTATAAGTGCACTTACCTTGACTCGATCTATTACTTCTTTAACTAGTTTGAACTCAGAATCGGACTCATGGACCTTGCATTCTTCGTTCTCTCTCTACTCTTTCAAGCTCTTTCTCTCTCTTCTAATGTGGGAAGCCAAAAAGTGACCGTTTCAAACCCTCGCTAGGTATTTATATCGCGGAGCACTGGCCGGTGCGCGATAGGTGCTACTATGCTATTTCAGGTGCCTGGTGTGTGCCCCTCGCTGAATCTTCCTACGTTTCCGGAACCTAATTTTTTCATATGAATTAAATCAAATTTTGATTATATTAACTTAATTATCTCTTAATTATGATGCTAAGAAAATCAGAACCTCACATCGGTACCTTACAGTGTAGAAGCAAATACAATCTCGATTTTGATCGACGTTTAAGAAGAACAAGGAAAAGAAACTTGTTAAGATGGCATTCCATGTTTTATGTAGTTATATCCTATATGATTTCTGTCTCTTCTGATATGTTTAAGTACAAAAATGCATGCCTTTGTATTATGTTGTGCCTTACTGAGTATTCGACTCACTCTCCTTACTATTTTTGCTAACCCTTTAGATGAGTTGCACGAACTCTTATCAGATAATCAAGATAGAAGGATCAGGTGGACATGAAGAGCCTAGATTATTATGCTTTTGGATGATTTGTTTGTTCAACATTTTGGGTAATATTCATTGTATCTAAATGTTGTGTTTTAGTTTAATTCAGTTTCAGATGATAGATGTAAAATAATCAGGTTGTGGCCAATTTTTTATAAGGTGGAGTTGTGGTATTATGGAGTTTGGTATTGGTTATTGTGTCATGATGGTCTTGGACAGATTTTCATATGCAGGATTGTTGTTTTGATGACTTGAAATGGATTTGTGTTTGGCAGGTATATGTTGTGATTTGACCGAGTGATGCTAGGAGTTTTTAGCTTCATTTATGTATAAGTCATGAATGCAATTGCTTCCACGGGTTGTTGATATTGAATGTTATTTTAGTAATCCAGGTATTTTTTCTTACTTAAGGTCCTGCATCGTATTATTTCGATCGGTGTCGAAGCCACTAATATTGTGGCATGTTTTTGGATCCTGTGTTTGTTATTATTTATCTATGCTGAGGTCAATTGATGATGTCTCACGTCCAATAATTTTTATTTAGTTATTTTGTTATTTATTTATGATTAAGGATTATGACAGATTTAGAACGTGATCCGTCACAGGTAATATTTGTGACGACCCGTAAAATCCTAACTAGAAACCGGTAAGATTTCGACTGTAAAATAGCCGTTAGACTAATATAAACCTGTACAATATCCCTATTTAGTATATATATATCTCAATAATAAATACACACAAGATTCAAAAAGCCACAATAAAATTCATGATACCAACGTTACAACTCTGGTTACAACGTCGGCTCAGATAATATGCTATTAGGTACCTAAATAAGCCATAAAAATCTGTAAAAATATATACATCCATCAAAATATAGCAAAAACTAAACTATCTGTACATTATCAAAATACAAGTACACCAATGATATCCATTTTAATAATATACTAAAGTACTCCATAAGGTACAAAACTATAAAAATTAAGTCCACAAAATAATCCTCCAAGGTCTACAGCCTAGCCAACTTCTAAGCTCTACTCCGCCTAGCCAAAATATGCCACTCCATAAGCTCATACTCATCTGAAAGAAATAAAATAGTAAGGAGTGAGAAAATTTCTTAGCAAGGCACAAAATAATCAAAGTCATAAGTAATATACTTAAAATAAATCAAGAGAAGGGAATAGGAGTATAATATAAATGCTTAAATATGATGTATGATCAAATGTACTTTCTAGAACACAATTATCTTTCACATTTTATTTTTGATTCCTATAGGTTCTAAAATATGTAAATTTTTTTTTATCTTTGCGGACCAGGGCCAGTAGACCTTATCAGCTAATAGAGTAGCCAAATGAGATATAGAATGTGCATGCATCCACACATTCTAAGGCGCTACCCATGATACCTCAAATTTTAACGTCTTGTGACGGACAGTATACCTTTTACCCAATATACAAGGCCAAATAACAAATATACCACCATAGCATCTCCCGTGGTCCAGGAGCATTTCTCAGTCTATCGCTATAAGATTCTAAGGTATGGTAGGGAATACTGTCCTCTGCAATATAAAGCTCTGGTCTAGATTCATGATTACTTATTCTTAAGGGAAAGGTTTCACCATAATCTTATACAAAGTTCTCACTCCCTGGAGAACGAATCATCAAACATAACAAATTGTAGAGTTCATTTCATATACTTTATATAATTTTTGAATACAGATACAGATAATCATGTTCTCATGAGTTCAAGTCTTCACAAGCGTTTAATTACATACACAAATCAGTATAAAGCTTGGAGTGTAACGACCCAAATTTTAAATCAAGGAAAAATTGCAATCATCAAGTCCGGTCAACGCAAGTTGACCGAAAAATGAAATGAGAAAAAACACATCGGCTTAAGGTGGAATCAAGTTCGGCCTTGAGAAGTCCGGATTTCAGCGATAAAAAGAAGTCTGGATTTCCCTGGGTGAAAAGCAGTCCGAATTTCCCTTATGAAGAAGTCCGGATTTACTTGAAAAATGAAATCCGAATTTTCGGGATAAGATGAAGTCCGGATTTCATTGAGGAATTTCTAGTCCGGATTTCTGATGAAAAAGAAGTTCGTATTTCAATTGGTAAAAAGAACTCCGAATTTCCGTGGGGTAACAGAAGTCCGGATTTCGTTAGAGAAAAGAAGTCCGGATTTCTTGTGAATTAAGAGCTCCGGCTTAAACGCGAGAA
>JAOVVI020013376.1:0-11880 GCA_028571085.2 Nepenthes alata | reverse complement strand
TTTCACTGTACGATTCATTATCATCATTTTACTGTAATATAGCCTATCGGTAAAACAGTAAACGGTACTTCATATTCGGAAATCGATACTTCATTTTATTACCTCCTTGTACAAAGCCCCGAGGACGGCTATCTTTACCTCCTTGTACAAAGCCCCGAGGACGGCTATCTTTACCTTCTTGTACCAAGCCCCGAGGACGACTATCTTTACCTCCTTGTACCAAGCCCCGAGGACGGCTATCTTTACCTCCTTATACCAAGCCCCGAGGACGACTATCTTTACATCCTTGTACCGAGCCACGAGGACGGCTATCTTTCATCTTTTTATCAAAAACCCCATTTTTAAAGTTAGACTTTCACCATTTACTTTCAGCAATTCTTTAAAGTATAGGAAAATTTTATCGGTGTAGGGCTGTACATATTTTTGAAAACAAATTATACTGGAAGCTTCTTTTCAATGTCTATTTACTTTCATATAACAGAAGGTACGGTTAAAACTCATCACAACCTCTTCATTTTCGTACATATGGCTTCGCCAAAACCGTCGGACTCAAATCGTTCTCTAACACATGCTTATTCATGAAAGTAATGCCATAATTTCCATGCATATACATTAAATCATGCAATTTACTCAATCTTCACAATATTTTCAAGCTAGGGTTTTAACATATACCTTCCGAGACAAATCAGACGCTATTTTCATGCTTATTCACGAAATCGAAGCCAAATCTTGCAATAAACATGGATAAACATACAATCCAACCGATTAATTGAAGTAAACATGCTTCATGTACTTTAAACATGCATCAACATCATTTTAGCAACATTTCATCAACTTTAAAACAAAAGAAACGGTAAAAACGAAAAACAACGTCCGAGTTACACTTGCCTGGCCCGATCTACCGTTATTTCTTTTACCCGGAGTGTGGATTGGAACAAGTGATTTCTCCCCTTTTCTTCCTTTTCGTGTATACCATCGTACCTTAGCTTCCTCTCTCTCCGGAAGGAGCTGATTAACTTAAAGAGCCTCCAAATATAAATTCCTTTGAAATTGGGCATGCCATATCTTTCGAATTGAAAAATTGAATCTACACAAATACATGTCACTTAATCGGCATTTAAACATGGAAACACCACACAAAAATGTCATCCGATATTCTCGGGTGAACAGTACCCGCGAATTGTGCACATATATAAAAATCGATTAATTCTCAAAATTTTGGACATCCAACAGGTAATCTATCGAACCCAAGGCATCGGTAACTATAATCCCGAGTCAATTTATACATTTTACTCCAAATAGAAGCTCAAACAGTGTCAAGTCACTGGTCAAGGGCGTCGCGAACGAATTTTTATTAAATTCCACAATTTTGGATACCCAATTGGTAAATTAACTTACCCAAATCATGTATAACCATAATCTAGTCCCAAATAAATCAAAAGCCCCAAATATTGAAGCCCAAAACCACCCGAGAGTAGGGTTAGGGTTTCACAAACGAAATTTCACAAAATTCCACCAAATCGGGTACCCCACCGATGAATTAACTTATAGGGGATATGGGTAATCATATTCTAGTCCTAATTCATGCAAAAGCCCCAAAAATCAAAGGCCAAAATCCAACCGTATTCATTGCGTATGAACAGTACACGCACGTGGGTGAGGGTTTTGGATGCGCATAACGGTACATAAACAACGAATCGGGCGATGATTTTCACATATATTTACAATTAGACTATGGGCATCACAATGATACACATAGGGTCGGGTATCGAGACAAAATATCGAAAGGAAATCGGACAAAAATTAACAGAAACGGAAGAAAAACGGTATAAATGTACTTGCCTCAACGTGCTCTACGATTTTTCTAACTAGTTCAAAGCCGAATTCGGACTCCACGGCCTCGATCTCCCCTTCTCTCTCTTTAAAGTCGGCGTGTTCTCTCTCTCCTCAAACCCTAAAACTGTGCAAAATGAAAGGGAGAAAGATGGGCGCATTTTTATACATCGGGCCACCGCTCGATCTCGGCTTGAGCGGCCAGCTGCCGCCATGATTTCGGGTAGCCAGCCGCTCGAGCGAAACTCAAGCTGCCAGCAGGCAGGGGTGGTTCTGGAATTTTGGCTCGAGCTCGGCTCGAGCATTCGGCGAGGGCGGGTAATTCTGGATTTTGGGTTCGATCGGTGGGCTCGAGCCCACGGAGGGCTTAGGTCTGGCCCACGACAAGCCTGCAGCAAGCCTACATCGCGTTTTTGCCGTTCGGGACCCGTTTTGACAATTCTAACATAATCTTTCACATTCTTGGACCTTATTTTTGATTATATAACCTTAGTGAGTCACGATTATCACAATATAAAACCCGAAATCTCTTCTACGAATTAACATTTCACCGCTTATAATTTCGATTTCCGATTTACTAATTCTGATTCTTTGAGCTTTCCAATCCATTTCTCCCGTACCTTTTGAACACGATTCACCTATTTTAACTTATCTACCTTTCAATTATCATATTTCAAAACTCGGGTTGTCACAAGTATCAAAATGAGGATACCCAAAAAAATGGAAAAAAAATGTAAGAAAATGAAAGAGGAGGGTATGAGTGCACTTCTCTCGACCCAATCTATTACTTTTCTAACTGACTTTCGGATGAATTTGGACTCAAAGGCCTTGATTTTCCTCCTTCTCTCTCTAGTTCTTCGTTCTCTCCTTCTCTATATCTCTGAAAATGGTTGAAAGTGACATGGAATGAACCCTAGCGCATTTAAATACTTTGACTGGCACCTCGGGCGCTAGTCAGGCAGTAGTTGAGCGGTGGACTACTTGAAATTGTGCCTGGGGCCACGTTCGAGCGGTAATCGAGCACGATAGTTCTGTTAGTCTCGCCTCGGGTGCAAAGGTTCCTCTATTTGCACCCAAGTGTTGCCTCGGGCACTAGTCAGTCGCTGAGCACTACTATCACACACATGCTTTGGATACTTAATTTTTTTGTATGTTAAGCCTAATTTTGATTGTTATTATTTTAATTACCTCCTAGTTATTATGTTTTAGATCCAGAACCTCATAGTTTCTCTCATGTTATTTTTTGGCCACTTTTGGGTTTAGAGAGAGAGAGAGGGAACAAAGAGCAAGAGAGAGAAGGAGGAGATCGAAGCCTGAGTCCAAATCCATCTGAGAGCCGGTTAGAAAGATGATAGATCTGGTCAAGGCATGAGCACTCATACCATTCTCTTTCATTTTCTTATACTTTTATTCTATTTTCTTTGGGTATCCTCGTTCCAATATCCGATAAGTTTATATTTTGTTGTTCCCAAGACCCAATGATGTATATATGTAAATCCTATGTCTGAATCCAAAATTTTGATTGATTTTTAGACAAGGAACCCTAACCCCATGTCTAGATAATTTTACCCATAAATTTTAGATTTTTGCTTAATTTGGGTCTAAAATATGATTACCGATGTCATGGATCTACTATGCTATCGTTTGGATGTCCGAATTTATAGTTTTACCAGATTTTTGGGTACACCAAACCCTAACGCACTCTTGAAATTTAATTTCCTGTTTAATTTGATTCCCGTGAATAATTTAGCTTTAATTATAATTAACTCATGTCTTGAATGTAAGCAATTACAAATTTGGCGTTCGATTTCCAAGTTTTGAACCATTTAGAGCATTTGGGAACCCAAATTTGATCGTGGTCATTGTTCACCTGAGATTAATGAGTATTTTTACATGCTTTTGCGTTGTTTAATTGCACTTCAAGTTATGCATATTTGCTTATGCTTAATTGTACATTCCAAAAAATGTTATCATTAAGAAATTTTGAAGAGAATCGTTACTCAAAACCCTGAAGTCGAATTGAACTCACAGTGGTAAGAATTCTCACCTTTCCTATGTAATCGGAGGAAAATTGCACAATTTGGGGAATATGGTGGATTTGTTCTCCAAGATGGAGATATTTGCAAAAGTAGTTTTGTGAGTCTTCCCTCAAAAGAATAATAAATTAGGAAATTAGGACCACGGATTCATGTTTGAAGGGTAATATTCTTAGGCATTTCACAACTACGACGGTGGAGACTGAAGGATTTGTCCTGACCGCGTATTATTATGGGTGATAATCTTGACATGCCTTAGGATATTATGGTGGTAATCAAGGATACCTTTGACCATCCTGTCCTCAGGATGTAATTTTTTTAGGAATAAGAATAAGAGAACCATCCTGCCATCTGGATGTAAATTTTCGAAGAACCTTTGGCCTTAAATTGTGTGTACTAAATATTATCTATCTTCAATTATTTCCTTCTTTGGCTGCTAGGGTCTACTAGCGCTGGTCCGTAAAGATGAATAATTAAGCAGAAATTATATCCCAAAGAAAAAAGTAAATTATATCCTAAGCATAATTGACCAAGTTAATGTTCATGCATGTCCTTCATGCTCATGTATTCCATTTCTGCTTAACTTAGCTTATACTATTTATTTCCTTGTATATGATGCATTGTTGAACTGTTAACTCACCATTATTTCCTTTTTTTCCTTCTAGATGAAGCTCACAAGTTGTTGCCCAGTTAGATAGAGCAAGGAGAGGGATTTTGCTAAGGAGATCGCTGGACATTGAAGACATAGTATCTAGAATGTGGTGGATACAATGTTATGTAAATAGTTGATTTAGTTTTATGTTATGTATTAAATTATGATATGGTTTATTGTTCAATTATTATAGATCAATGTTATGTTTTCGTAGTTTTTTCATGGATATAGAATGCTTCCGCAGGTATAATGCTAGGTTTTGTATAAGTTCCTAGATGACATCTGCGACGAACCGGGTTATTTTTCTTAAATAACCTCCATCAATAAATCCACAATTAAAGCTCATAATTACTATTATAAATTTATAATAAAATTTTGGCAGAGTTTTCTCTACAATTAGATAAAAACTAAAAATGCAACCTGTTTAGAATAAACTTATACAAGCACATAACTATCCAGATTTAACATTTTTCCCGACAACACAATACACCGAACTACAATTTTCCATAACATCCATAGCTCTAACACAAACACCTAAACTACCATGTTGGTGCTAAGAGAGATACTACTAGGTACCTGTTACAAATCCATATGTAACCTGCAGAAGCATAAATAAATTCAACATAGTAGAAACTAATCTGTCTAATCATTAGTCATTTTGTATAGTATACATCAATCCTTCCAACAAAAGAATATAAATATACATATATAATTTTATCCAAATGTAAATTAAACTACAAGTTCTAAATCTGAAATGCCATCTTCTAAATCTAATGCTTAGTCCACTTTTAGCCTCTTCTCTAGTCCGTCGGGTATATCAAACCTATGCTAAACTGGAGACAAAGAGAAGCCATAGTGAGCTAAAAAGCCCCGCAAGTACATCATAACCAAACGATAATCAATATAGACCAGAATAAACATGAAAGATGTAAGAATAATGAAGATACATTTAATAGGGATATGATCGGGTATGCTTTGGTATATACTTTACCTTTCATCTTTTATTATGATTTACACATAATTATTTGTCATTGCGGACCAGGGCCAGTAAGTCGTACCGGCTAATGATAGGAGAGAATGAGGAAACGAATGTGTTCGTAACACATTCTAAAACTCACGGCTACATTTTAGGCCTGCAACACTCGGCCATAACAATTCACCCCATATCCTCCGGGGACCAGGGCAATCCTCGTTCGTATCCTAAGGCATACCATGAATATCGCCCGCCCCCATGAGTGGCTGGATTATTCATTGTGTTCCCACCGTGATGTACGTGGCAAGCTAGAAATTACCAGCCACTAAACATAAGTCCATGGTTCTAGTTTCAAGATTAATCTTTCCTTTGAGGGGAAGTCCACCGTGTCCATTTTGATTCACATTTTATCCACTCAGGAGAGACAAGTTTCCAGATCACATATCACATTGTGGACTTTCCGCTGATCACGCATACGACTATTATTTTTCTTTCAGATTTAAGTCTTTTCATGACTTAAATTACATATACAAATTTCATAAACAATGGGAAGAGTAAGGATGCTTACCACCGAATGGAAATTATATCTTTAGGAACTTTCGGGTCACAATCCTTCACAATTAGTTAGCGAACATATTTTCTGGAGTAACGATTAAACATATGAAAATATATAAGCAACTTGATTAACAATAACACAATGTAAAATTGAGCAAAATTCATTAAAGAGCCTTAGGTGAATGGCACTCGCAGCATGAACAGTACCGTTAACAGTCCCCGTCACACATATTGTTTAATTCTCTGAATTTTGAACATCCAATAGGTAATTTATCTAACCCAAGGCATGGATAACTAATATCCCAAGTCAATTTATATATTTAATCCCAAATTGAAGCTCAAACGGTGTCTGGGTGTAGGTTAAGGGCTTTACGAATGAAATTTTACAAAATTTCACAAATTCAGATACTCAATCAGTGAATTAACTTACCCAAGTCATTCATAATCATATTCTTGTCCCAAATAAATCAAAATCTCAAAAAATCGGTGCCTAAAATCACCCGGGCAAGGGATTAGGGTTTTGCAAACGGGAATTCGCATATTTCCCCCAAATGGGGTATTCAATCAACAAATCAACTTGCCTAGGATATGGGTAATGGTATTCTAGCTTCAATTCATGCAAAAGCCCCAAAAATTGAGGTTGGAATCCATTCGATTGCGCATGAACAGTGCATGCATGTGGGTGAGGGTTTCAGACATGAAAAACGGTACAAAAATAATGAATTGGACGATGAATTTCACATATATGCATAATTAGACTATGGGCATCACAATAATATACCTGGGGTTGGGTATCGGGACAAAATACCCAAAGGTGATCGAACAAAAATTAAAGAAAAAGAAGAAAAATGGTATAGATGTACTTGCCTCGACGTACTCTATGATTTCTCTAACTAGCTCGTAGCCGGAATCAGCCTCGAAGGCCTCCGATCGGCTGGTACTCTCTCTTCTCCCTCCTCTCTCTCTCTCTCTACCCAAATGTTCTTCCTTCCTTCTCCCCAAAACGCATTCAACGTTTTAAAAGATGAAGCCACACGCAGCTTTTACACGGACTCGCACTCGATCGCCCGGCCGGCACTAGCCTGCTAGGCTGCATGCCTAGTAGCCCACCTGGCATTGCCGCCTAATTTTTTATCCAAAACACATCCCTCCACATACCTCGAGCCTAATTGTGGTTAAAATTAATTTAATACCCTAAGATTACCGTCATTAAAAATCCAAATTATATTTTTGGACTAATATTTTGAGATTATAACTAAGGTCTTCAACTCCACCGATTCTGAGTCTTTGATCTTAAAATCTTATTCCTCTCGAGTCTTACAACCTCAATTCACTTATTCCAACTTATTAATTGAATATACCATGTTCCAAAAACCGATACCTTATAGCATCTCTCATTCAATCCAATATAATAGTCGGGATATTATGTTGGAGCCATGGATGAATGGTATTTGTTTGATCCTGTAAGTACTATGGTTGTCAATTTGAGGTCTAGTGGTTTATATGCATTGTATAGGTTTTATTTTTCTGGTTGTATTTATATTTTTTGTTCATATTTAGAAGAGACTTTGCCCAATTTTTATAGAAATTATTACATTATATCAGTAGTGCATTAGTTCTATTTGTTAAGTATGATCATCAAAGGAGTCATTAGTGGATTATGACCCGTTCCATAACATATTGTGTTAGAGAGAAGAGATGCCTTTTGTTTGATTTGAATCTTATGCGAAAACTTAGGTTAGAGTAAAATAGATTGTCTAAGTAGATGAAAGCGTACAATGATTAAGTGGCATGGATAGTTCTAGTTATCATAGTTTAATTACTTAGGTTAGAACTAAGCCAGGATCAATAGCTAGGAGTAATTGTCTGGTTGTGTGATTCTAGTTAGTGTCTGTGTTAACTTACGGTGCTATTTTGGGCTAGGGCAAAATTAGGATCCATTAGTTATGTTTGACCGCCTAGATGAAGGTCGACATGTGGAGATGGTCAACCATGTGACGGTGGAGCAGGGTATATGAATTTGCTTGGAAAGATGGCGAGACTGGAAGGTTTTAGACGATTTAGTCTAGACAAGACCAAGAAGAAAGAGAATCCATAGGGGGATACCTTAAGGGTTGTCTTGGGTTAACTTTCCGTGGACAAGAAATGTTGATACTTAAATAGCATACCTAGTGAGACGGATAAGGCAGAATCAATGGCTCAAGGTTTGGATAACTCGGAGCCAATTTTCGGTGTTAGTAAATCAAACAATGTCGATTTGTAATCAATTTAATGATGATCAAGTGCTTAAGATTTTTGGCGGTTTAGATCTTGCAGATGTTGAAGTGCATATCTTAAGAATTGAAATAGTGTTGAAGTAATCTAGTGTCTTGGAGGAGATAAGTTAATATCTGCCTCACCTAAGTTAGAAGGCAAGACCAACCATGGGTAGTTGACAAGGAAAAGAGTCATGAGCTGAGAGGAATAAGATATTTCGTGGTGTAATTTCATTATATTTTTTCAGCATACCCATCTGTTCAAGGACTATAAGCTTGTACTAGTTATATCGATGTCTATGACATTTTGGGTTTGTAGATGTGATGGGTTGGGCTGAGTTGACTATTTCACTGCACCAATCCTCGACATGATATTAGTGATGATTGGTTAGTTGAGGTGTAAGGAAATTAGAGTCATGTTGCCCACAAGCCGTGATAGGGATATGTGTCTAAATCATTGAACAAACGAGACCTCCCCCTTGAAGACGTTTGGTGGTCACTAAGAAATTTAGCTGTGTAAGTCTTGAGAATATTCCTCGAAGGAAAAGATCAAGCTAATACGTCCTTGATAGGTAACTTAAGGTTATGAGGGAATCAACACTAACTTTTAAGGATTTTATATGGAATTGAATGAGCATTAGTTAGGTTCCATTATTGATGCCTTAGAATCCCTAGGATAGTAGGATTAGTTGACGAGGTTGTTTGTGGATGATTGAGTAATTGGTTACTTGGGAGATTAATTTATTAATAAGTGCGCACAGTGAAGGGATAGGTGATTTCTAAGACTGATCTGTGTCCATAGAGTGTTGATTGTGGATTAATGTAAGTTGTAGCCCAGGCAGCATTCGGGATAAGGATATGGCCACTACGAAGTCTGGAAATGCCACTTGGATTTTGTAGGTTTGATGGCATTTCATGAACTTTATGGGTTGTATCTTTTGGCCATATTCAGGTCCCTATTGAGATGACCGCATTGGTGAGTTCAAGGAAACATAGGGAGTATACACTCCATTTGAGGATTGTGTCATTGGTTGAGAACAATTGTTAATCGAATGCCCAATTGAGAAAGAGAACGTGAGTTTAGTTCTAAGGAAAAGCCATGTTGAGCATGTATCTCTTTGATAACATGATTTTGAATCCATGGGACTTTAAGCAGTGATTGATTGGGATGACCAATTAGTGTCATGGAGATGTATGATCATCTTGGGTTTAACTGAATTTAATAAGTGATTCGACAAGTATTCTCCAAGGATTGCCATGTCCGTGAGATATTTTGCAAAGGAGAGATCTGTAACCATTAGAACAAGAGATAAAAGGGGTCAACTGACATTCGTGTCTTTTTTTTGGTAAGTTAATTGTATTAAAAGAAAGAAAAAATATTTTACAACCTATAATTTGACTCCGAGTGTTATTCCGACTAGGAGTAAAATCATAACCACGAGGGCTGACCTCGAATATCAAATTAAAGACAAAAGAACAAAAAAAGAAACAACCAAAACAAACCCGGCAACAGAACACCATATATCGAAGGGAAAAGACATCACAAACCCAAAATGTATCACTGTTATCAGTAACTCGAAACTCAGTTGTGTTTTTGCAAGAAACCAAAACGAGCGCCTCAGGCAATGCTGCAGCAAGGGAAGCACCAGCGGGTATCAACAAATTCTGCAACGTCAACTTGTAGCTTGCCATCGGTTCACCATTGCCTGCAGCAGAAAATCAACTACCGCGCCATCTATGGAGATAGTCAATGGATTTGAAGCCACTGACCACTAGACTCCAGCTGGTATAGCAGGAAGCACCAATTGGCAATTCACTGCACGGCTGTCCACCGAAGAGAAACCAGCAGGGAGAGGCAGTTCCTCTAAAGCCATGGAGATGCCATCTGGTGATACTAGTTTTTGGTCTTCAGTTAAGCACCAAACAGGGGAGGTAACCGAATAGGTAAGAGTTTACTCCCCCCTAGAACAGCATCCAGGGACTGAAACACGGAACCCACCATTAAGCTTGATTTTCCAGCATCTAGCATGCCATTGGATATTACAGAAGAATCTCGGACCATCAGCCAAGTATCTCGAACGGAGTTTGCTTACAGACATCCACATCGACACAGGCAAAAAACCAGCAACAGGGCCCTGTGCAAAGGGATCTCGGACTCTTCAGTCAGGCCTCAAATGAAAGAAGCAGGCCCACTTCCACTCGGACAATTCATAACCAACACACCAACCCAAAGTCTCAGTGACAATCCTTCTAGCACCCGAAAAACACAGCTCCCAGCACAATTCTTTCCGACCTTCAAACCACCAACAACAGCAGCATACCTACACCTCGATACTTAGTAACAGAGGGAAACCAGCTGCTCCAGGTAGCCCAATACATTGACGGCAGCTTCACTAAGAGCAGCACCAAAGTCCCAGGCGCCTTTGAGTAGCTCCAGTAGGAATCATCTATTTTGGCAGCGCCTTTGAGTAGCTCAAAAACTGCAAAATGCCAAGACACGCAGGCAAGAAGATTAAGTGTTGTCTCCCTTATATGAGGCCCCATCTCAGCCAGATGCAGCTCTGAATTGTAAGTAAACTTTAGTGAGATGATTTCTTAATTTCACAGGATTTTGATCATCATATTTCTTCATCATCAATCATGATTATAAACAATAATTATACGTACCTGGATCCATGATCTTTAATCTTTTATACACAACTGCAATCGTTCTTGTCTCGAAGAACCGGGAGATAATTTCTCTCTCTTCTCTTTCTTAACTTGTGAAAATTATACAAGTTGTGTGTGTGTGTCCCAAAATGATGGGCAAGGACTTTCTTTTATAGAGGGAGAGAGGACCATTCCCAAATTACCAAAATGCCCCTATCCTTTTCATCAAAGGATATATTTTGAACAATCATGTCTTTTAGAAAAAATTTCTCTAATATAATATATATATAAACTAATAGGATTTATTTAATCAATTTAATAAATTAATAATTCATATGTCTCGTCATGTGGGATATTTTTTTAACATTTTCCCACTTGGCCCATATGACAATAATATTTATTTAAATTAATTAAAATAAATTTAAGTGCGTAACATTATAATCCATTAATAGTTTATATGTTATAATACTACAATTAAATAATCGATAAATACGAGTCATGGCGGTTCTATATCATTATACAATATAGTTCCTTCCATGTACCACAATATTTATAAATTATATGATTAAGCCTTAAATGAGAAATATCATACGGTCTAACAATAATGTCTTAGTGATAGACTGTTCCTGTTATTGATCTAAAATTTTAAGCTCGAATAATATAAAATAACCAGGATATATCAGAAACACATTATGTGAGATCTCAAAATATTAGAGCATTATCTTTATTATGGATAACGATAAAGATCCATACTGTCAACATGATTTACAAATACTTTTGAAGGTAAACCTTTAGTTAAAGGATCTGCAATCATAAGTTTGGTACTAATATGCTCTATTGACATCTTTTGTTTCTAAATTTCACTTTTAACGGCAAGGTATTCTATTTCCATATGTTTAGCACCCTTTGAATACTTGTCGTTCTTTG
>JAOVVI020013375.1:0-11881 GCA_028571085.2 Nepenthes alata | reverse complement strand
GATCCGCTGATGGGCTATGGGTCAGAATGGAATAGGCCCATCACTGTAGAAAAGACTCTAAAGGCCCAATCGAGCTGCGCATGACGGTCAACATTGAGTTGACCGTCTACGAGCAAATTGTCCGCCAAGACGGTCAACACCAACGTTGACCGTCTTGGGCTTTTCAATTCCTAGGCCCGTCTTCTCAGTGGACCGTAAAAATATTTACTGGCCTTCTTGGGCTTCCGTTGACCTTTCTTTGGGCCAGCCCATTATTGGTGTACCCATCAATGAGTAAAATCACATGCATACAAAGTATAAGTAATATATATATATAAATAAATATATATGAGTATTTATAATAATAAATATTTAAAAATATTAGAAAACAACGGTGACAAAGTTTTGATACATTTGTGTTAACTTAATTTTACCCATAAATCTTTTAATTTTACTTTAATTTCTCCATCTTCTTCTATCAATTTTCCTTTTCTCTCTCTCTCTCTTTTTCAAAAATTTGTTCAAAATAATGCAAAATCTATTAAGGAACCTATTTATAGAAAACTAGTACATATATGTCCATCACACGCAGATTATGTGTTGAGGCAAAACTCATATAGCACACAAGCACTCATTAGATGCGTGTTAGACTCCAATAATTTATCCCAAACATGCATGGGTTCTGTTCAAGCACACATCATACATAGATATCCTACCTAAAATGCACTCATACATGGGTCAGATGCCTATCAAACACTAGACCTGATTCATCAAATTTTATTTTTTCTCAAATTTTTACTATATAATTATTTTTAAATTGATATTGACGCGTTCATTGGTCTTGGTTATTATACGGATTAGGAGACTGCTTAATTTTTCCAAACGGTTGAATTAAAGCGAGTCAAATTTTTGTCACTTTTAATCTGAATCCTACACATCACAACTAATAAACAAAAGGTTAGATGATGATGGAAACTTGCTCTCCGGTATATTTTTGACGTTTTAGTTAGAATCTTTTTTAGATAGATAGAAAAATATGATGAGCAAATAAATAATATGTTGATACGTGTAACGAAGAATTGAGTGTATGAGTGCACTCGGCTAGGAAGCAGCGTCCCAATGGAGGTCTGGCCTCTGGTGAGTGCACCAAGCTACAGATGGCTTTAAAAGATGAAGGATTGGCCTCCGACGAATGCCTTCGGTAAGAGCAATTTTAAGAGATGGAGAACTAAACTTTTACAGGTGTGCCCTATTATGAGACGACTATGAAAGATGGAAGATGGAGCTCCACTAAGTGCGCCTTATTAGGGGGTGGTTTTAAGAGACGGGGGATTGGACCCCGTTGAGTATGCCCAGTTAGTGTGCGGTTTTGAAAGATGGAAGATGACCTCTACTGAGTGCACCGGATTAGGAGGCGGCTTTAAGAGATGGAGGATTGAATTTCGTTGAGTGTGCTTGACTGAATGGCGGCTTAGAAGTGGAGAATGTGTTTCGATAAGTGCACGTGACTATGGGGCAATTTAAAGGATAAGGACTGAATTCCAATAAGTACGCTTGATTGAAGGCTGTTTATTAGAGGGAGAGAGTTCTACACTCGTTGAGGAGCAGCTGGCTAATGAATACACTTGCAAGCGGGTGACTAACGAGAGGAGAAAAAGATTTCTAGGCACTAATGACGAGGAGAGGAATACTCATCGGTCTACTCTCTGGTTACAGACGGAGGGGCTCTCCATTCCACGCTCTACGAGTCACCCTCACTGGTCTTGTGGTGTGAGGACTTGAAGCCGGTGGGAGGCCTGCTCAATCATCACCCTGAACAGGAGAATGAGGCCTCCCTAGAGATGAGAATGGAGTGAGCATGCCTTCTAGGCCTTGTCTCTAAACGCTCCTTTCCTCTCCTCATTTTCTTCTCTTTTTCGCACTCTACTTCTACTTTCTCAGAGATCTCCCCTTACCCATAGGGACGAATGGATATTTATAGTGTTGGAGTCAGTTCAGTCTTCATTGGGTATCACGATTGGCGACAATTGTAAGCACTAATTCGTTTAACTCTCCCAACAATTGTGTGTGACTGCTATGGCGACCACAGCTGTCTGTGAGCGCTCTTTTCTTTGTTAGAAAAATCATAGAGCTCACCGCATGTTAACTCTCTTTTTAGGGTTGATATGCTGAGTTGTGGCTGTCATCCTGGGAGGCGTGCGATCTTAGGTAAAATTTGAGCTATCTTCATGGTACGTTTGGTTATTAGAATAAAATAAGGTAGGAATAGAATAGTTATTCCCAGAAAATAGAATAGAATAAGAATAGAGTTAAAATTATTATTCTCATATTTGATTGTTGGAATAGAAAAAGATGAGAATTAATATTTTATTATTTAGTTTGTAGAATAATATAAGAAATAATATAAAAATAGTTAATAGTAGTAGTAGTAATAATAATAAATATAATAATAGTAATAATAATAATAATAATAATAATAGTAAACATAATAATAATAATAATATATTATTATTATTATTATTATTATTATTATGTGAGAATTGTGATTCCCACATATATGGGAATAAATATCCCCATAAAAATATTCTTTTCGAATAAATTTACAACAAAACGGAGGAATATCTATTCCATGGAAATAGAAATTCTATTCCCACCTTATTCCCTCCAACCAAACATAAGGTTGGAGTTTTGGCAGGGGCCACCCCCGTATTCGTAGGGTGCTGCAACAAATTAGCAGTAACCATCTGCTGATACCTCTTCCATGGCCACTGGAAATCACGCGCTAGTAGCGGCATATGGGCTTGCCCATTGGCTTGGTGCCGCTGGGCCGTTTTTAGGCCGAGTTGCGTGAACTACTGATTTGGTCCACCATTGTACCTTATGGGCTTTGGGCTTCACGGAATCTCGTTGGGCGTCTACTTCCTAGGTACGTTTACTTTCGGGCTGGATTTTGATTTAGTCCATAAAGTTATTCAACCCATCACTAGACCCCCACACTGAGAGGTTCAAAATTTTAGCCCCTGGCATGTTCAGGATGGGACACCATCTGCAAGTCTGAGCACACTTTCCTTTCCTAGGCATTATGCAGCTTTTCCATACAAGATAGTTGTGATTCGATACCCTGTTTGGTAAGATTTGGTGGCGATTCATTGAAACCGCCGATTTTCTATAGATAGAGCCAACTGACGTGATCTTTTGCATTAATGGCTCATCGGCCTCCTTTTTTGGATATAAATAGAGGGGCTTCCTATACCTCATTTCTTAAGCCACTCTCTCACCAGCCAAGCAGTGTGAGAGTTTGGAATGGGTATGGTGCCCACACTACCATTGGTTGGGATTGCAGGAAGTTTTAAGAGAATTGATGATACATTTGAAGTTTGCCCTAATTTTCATACTCAGACCGTCATCTTGTTTTAACGGATGAGGCCTGGGTACAGAGTGGCCGTTATCCTCTTCTCCCTAGTGTTGTCATATAGTCCTTGCTGGGGCAGCTTAAAGGAGTGGTGGTTTAACCCCCGAAGGGGAAAATGCTATCTCTTCTCCTTCCTATTAGTTTGGATGGCCATTACATATGTGGCCTACGCTGGACTGCTGGTGGGAACTTGGGGAGGAGCTCTCGAGTCCACCTCGAGTCTAAGCCGTCATTGCCACATTGGGTCTAGCACATATTTATGGGTCTCGCATCTACAGCCCATCTTGATGGAAGGTCTCTGGTGGTTGCTTTTTGGGTGAGAACTAGTGCTTTGCTCATTATTCTCGCAAGCGAGTGCTTTTGCATGCGCTTCCAACTTCAACAACTCGAAGGTGGCAATATGCAGGAGCCACATCTTCTTGACCGTTCGGAACGCGCTACTCTCTCAGTCGAGATTCCTTTCCAGGGCCAAGCGCTTGCTTGCCCTTTGAACATTTGTTCTAGTGAAGTAGGGCTTCAGTAGTCGGATTATCGTTCCATATATTTTCATTTTCATTTTTGGTTGTACGTTTGCTGTTGTAAACTTTATAATTTGTAAAATGAACTAATGAATAGAACTATCAAACACTTTTTGTCTTTGATACATGTCTCTAATATTCTTACATGTCATGAATAGTTAAAATGCTTGTGTGCTATTGTGAGTTGCTTGATGTTTGACAATCTAACATTCTGGACGGTTGGCAACTTGGTTTTCTGGCAATCCATCCTACAGCTAGACATTTCCAACGTTCGGTTGGGACACAAGCTAGGCAAATCAGCCTCGAGCTCGCCAGGCTGCACGCTATTCGTCATCAATCATGGAAAGAGGCGTGTCAGGTTATCATTACCCGCACTACTCTACTGACTTGCCATCCTAAATGGCCAGTTCTCAAAGCGCTGCGCAAGGAGCTGTCACATAGATCAGCATAACGAGGCCAGTGAATGGACGTGTCGCAACACTCTGCAGTGAGGGCACGTATCGCAGTCTTTAATGAGGCGCACCTCTCCGATTTCCTGAAATGATGCCGCTGCTGAGTTGAGGCGTTGGGTATTTAAGCATTGGCGCTTAGCCATCTCCTCATTCTTTTGTTCGGTGAATATTTCTACCCTAATTTTGCCATCTTTCTTTCTGGCTTGCTTTGCTTTCTGAATGGCTCACCAAGATTTCATCGATATTTTGGCATTAATTATTTCATAATCGGAAGCATCATCTTCCACTCCCCTTGTGCCTTTGACAAAGGTGGGAGGCGATGATTAGTGAACGACGGCAAAAATCCGAGAGGATGACTCGATAAGGGCAGCTGCCGCAGAGCAGAGGCATTGTCTAGGTGCCTTGACTGCTAGTCCCTAAGGGGTTCTGAGGGCACCTATTGGCCTCGAATTTGTTGGATCTTCTCGCCAGGTCTGTTTGCCTTATTGGAAGGTAATGCTCCACAGATTTTTGTGTCTTGTGGCTATACTTTTTCATTGTAGCCTCTATCTGACTATCCTTTTCCGTTTGACATTTGCGGGGGCCACCCCGCACGGTGGAGGAGGCTTTGTGCTTGCGGGAGGTTGACATCGCTCGTTTAACGCAGGTGCACGCTAGTCGAGTTGTTGAGGAAGTGGAGTGTCGCGTCAACGCTGCTGTTGGCGAGGCACTGCAGTCAAAAGCATGCCAACTACCTCGACCGTGCTCTATTTGAGTTGAAGGTGAAATCGCAAGAGCTCTCGGAGGCCCACACTCAGATTCCAGATTGGATCGCATCTCTCGAGGACAAACTTTAGGAGAGTCTACAGTGGTTCGATAAACTGCTAGGCTTGTGCGCCCATCTCGAGGTAGAGCTGAAGATCAGGCTTCGCCTCGACGAGGTAGCCCCGATACTAGACGAGTGGCTTTAGGATGGCATTCGTTTCTACAAATGGATAGTCTACTTTCCGGTTGATTTCCTTGACTTGAGGAACGCTAGAGCTTCCTACCATTAAAAACTTGTTGGTTTCTCGGTGAGAGAGGGTAGAGGGTCTGTGCCATACTCTCCGGGAGCCCTCAACCAAAGGATAGTCATCTAGTTAGGCTGCTACTTTTGTGGGCCCTCAGATGCCCTTATTATATTTTTGGATTATTTATAAATTAGACTGCTCGATTCAATCTTTGTTGCCAATGTGTTCAATTGTGCACTAATTTGGCTCAACTTTACCAACTAAGTATTATAGCTATCATGGTTAGGCTTGAACGAACGCATTTGCTTGGTTGCGCTTGCTCCTACTAGGAGGAGGTCATAGAGTTGAGACAATATCATTGCCGATTAAGCTTTGCAACTATCGCTGTCGAGCTTGGGCATAGCCTAGGCCTTCACCCACATGTAGCCATCGATGCTTTGTCCTATTAGAGGATTTCATAACTTTAATGCCTATGGTTCTAATCTACTGATTATTATCAACTGATGGTGCTCGTCCCTAGGAAGGGGGTTGTTGCACATATGTTGAAAAGCCCCCTAAGGTTTTTACGGCCGATTGATAGAGAGGTTTGACACTTTGTCAGCAAGCCCATTGGGCCACAATGTTAAACCTGCTTTGAGCACTCGGTTGCATGAACTAAGGTTCAAGATTCGACAACATTCGAGCCGCTGAGTTGCTAGAATAAAGGTTTCTTGATCGGGTTACAACCGATCAAGGCCTTGATGAAAACGTTTGCCTAATTTACGGGCAGTCTATGTCTTTGAACTAGTACAAACAAACAAGCATTTATATGATTGGTATAACAAGTAGAACAAGTAATGAATAATGTTCAAGTACTCTAAATTGATGCATTCGACTTACTTGTTCTTGGCGTGAAATCATAGGTTGCACCTTTTGGGGTGGAGGGCGCCTTGGGCATGCGGGACCAACTTTCTAATATGGTGCATAGGACGTACGCCCCGCTTTGGAGGGTCATCGAGGCTAGGAACAGTCCTTAACAGGAAGGAGACTGATCGATCTGCTCAGTCGCCTTACGCCTGCGGCCTCTACACTTTGAAGGACTAGGTCCACCGTGTTGAATAACTGCATAATTTAGATGTCGGGCTTTTGTTGCCGACATGCGACTCGCAAGTATCAAGGGTGGACTTCGGTTTGTGTGAGGAAAGTGTCTTCGGGTATGAAATACCATAGGCAAGGCGTCTAAGGGCTCTGCCACCCCGAAGGGCGTTCCAACCTACTGTCCGCCTCGCTCAGCACCTTAATAGCATCTTCTGGCGTGAAATGCCACATGCAATGTGTTGGGGACTCTAACGTTCTTGAGGGCATCTCAACTTGCTTCCGACAATACGTTGAAAACTAACTATGCCTTGGGAGTCTGGCGAAGCGTAGAAGTGATCCAGGTGGAGCACAAGATTGAACCTTTGGTTGTAGGCCTCCAGGCTCAGTTCCCAAATGCTGTGAAGAGATGGAGACGACTGAATCCCCATCATGAATGGTGATCTTGCTAGGTAGGCAAAGTGTTCTATGATGTTGCGTGGAGTTCCTTCCTGAGAAGCGGGCTTGTTTTTTCATCAAGGAAGCAGCATGGACCATACCGCTCTGAGCTTTCATCCCTCACCTCATCACTCGATCGATCCTCTGGCTACCACTAAGCCCTGTCCCCCATGATCGCTCGGGCCATGATGTCGTCAAGCCATTGGATCCTCTACATATGCTGATTCGCTCCAATTGTCTAGAAGTTGGAGGGCAGAGCTCCCAGCATAGCACTTTTGAATAGATACGCACGGTCTAGAAGAGGGCGCTCAGCCTAGTAGCAAGCACTTGCACGTTTTGAAGATTGTTGTCTGTTAGCATAGCTACCCGAGATGGGGTCGTCACAATGGGGGACTACGTCCCTGGCTGGTGCAATGGGTAGCGGGTCGAGCATGTCGAACCCCCCATCGTGAGGATTGTGATAGCTTTTGTAGGATCTGCTGCTCTACACAAGGTCGATGAGAGGCGTTGCCGCAGGATCGGCCTTGCTAAGGCCCTAGGTCAAGCCTCTCGCTCCAACAAGGTCGCTCACGAGTAGAGGGTCGAATACTTTGGAAGTTTTCTGTAGGTTATACCTCTCACCCCAATGAGAGAATGATGGGTGCTTGTTGGTGCTATGGGAGTTTTCTTTATGGGCGGAAGGTTGCTAGTCATCTTAGGGATAACGAAGGCATCACTACTCTGGGATTTCGCCCAGCACTCTAGGACTGGGTTGAACTTTCTTCCAAGAGTGGGCCCTGTCTCTCGGATCCTCCTAAAAATCGAGGTCATTGGGGGGATGAGCTTTTCCTTTAGCGGGCAATCTCTTCCCATAGCTTTTCCTCTTGGGTGCAGATGCTTGTGCATGGGAAGAAGGAGCCCCCAACCGCCGTCCATTTATATGAGTGCATAGGGCTTGGGGCAACCTAAGCATGATGCCCTGCTGGGCAGCGAGCACATTCTCATCAAAGGAAGGTCGCACGTTACCACGGCTACCCGGAGGGTCATCGCCATGGAAGGCGGTGTCTCTAGTCGTCGTGCTAGTTGGAACACAAATATTGGCTATGCTTGTTTGCTGACGAGGGTGATAAGATTTTCAGTCATTCCCACAGATAACGCCAATGATGTGTCTATGAATTTGAATTATTGTACGGGTTGGGGGGGCTGCTTGATCTTTTTTGGTGGGTATAATTATAGCGGGTTCAGTCTTGGTCACTTCGAATTCGAATCTTACACATCACAATTAACAAATAAGAGATTAGTGGATTGAGAAAACTCGCTCTTTCGATAGTTAAATTAGAAATCTTTCTCAGATAAATAAAAAATTAGGATAAGTATATGACTGATGTGTGGATGCGTGTAGCAAAAGATTGAGTGTATGAGCGCGCTCGGCTAAGGAGCGGTTTATAGATAAATGTCTAAGCTCTGATGAGTGCAATCAACTAGGGGTGCCTTTGAGAGATGGAGGATTGGACTCCAATGAGTGTGCTCGGTTAGGGGGCGATTGTGAGAGATGGGGAATTGAACTCCTACGAGTGCGCCCGGGTAAGAGACAGCTCTGAGAGATGGAGGATGGAGCTCCGCTAAGTGCACCCGACTAGGGGGCGACTTTGAGAGATGGATGACTGAATTTTGACGAGTGTGTCCAGTTAGAGGTGGCTTTGAGAGATAGAAGACTAAGTTTCGCTGAGTGCACCCGACAAAAGGATAATTTAGAGGTGGAGTTCGATAAGTGCACCTGACTGAGAGTTTGTTTACTAGAGGGAGAGAGTTTTACACTCGTCGAGGAGTGATTTGCTAATAAATATACTCGCAAGCAAGGAGCTAATTGGAGGAGGAACAGAATCTTGGGCACTGATGATAAGGAGAGGGACACTTATCGGTCTCCTCTCTAGTTACGAAGAAACGAGCTCTTCATATCATGCTCTACGAGTCACCTTCACTGGTCTTGCAGCATGAGAACTCGGAGCCAGTGAGAGGTTTGCACAACCATTGGTCGAAGTAGGAGAATGAGGTTTCCCTAGAGATGAGAAGGGAGTGAGAAGGCCTTCCAAGTCTTTTCTCGATATGCTCTTTCTTTCTTCTCCTCCTTTTCTTCTCTTTTTTCCCTCTGTTTCTACCTTGCCAAAGATTCCCCTTACCCACAAGGACAAAGGAGTATTTATATTGTTAGAGTCAGTTCTGCCTTCCTTAGGCATCGTAGTTGGCGACAATTGATAGCGTTGATCTATTGAGCTATCCTGGCGATTGTGGGTCATTGCTATGGAAACCGCGGCTATCTGTGAGTGCTCTTTCCTTTGTTAGGGAAATCGTGGAGATCACCATATGGTGACTCCTTTTTTAGGGATTATTTGCTGAATCGTGACTACCATCCTGGGGGTAAACAATCTTCGACAAAATCTAAGTTGCCTCTCCAATTTTTGTAAGTGTTGCCCGTGTATTCGCAATGTGTTGTGACAGATTGGTAATAACTATTTGATGATACTTCTTCTAGAGCTGGTAGGATCCACGCGCGGGTAGCTGCATATAGGCTCAACCATTGGGCTGGTACCATTATGCCATTTCTAGGCTGAGCTGCGCGAGCTGCTGATTGGACCTGCCATGGCACCTTCTAGGCTCTAAACTTCACAAAATCTTGCTGGGCTTTTACTTCTTAGACGCGTTTACTAGCGGGATGAATTTTGAATCGGCCCATAAAGTTATCGAACCTATCAGATATAAAAATATTTTAATGACACTATAATTCATAAAGTAGATATATGATGTTACAACATTATATGATGTGGGATCAACTAGCTCCACTAAAAAAAATTGTATAACTTAAAATAAAAATTAAATATTAATATATTGATGATGTGTCTCCGAATCCGAGTTGTTGTACTGGTTATGGAGCTACTCGATCTCTTCACAGCGGGTCAAATTGGAGCCGGTTCGATTCCCGTCATTTTAAATTTGGATATTACGCAACACAATGAATGAATAAGAGGTTAGAAGATTGGCCAGATTCACTCCCAAATTTATCCTTTAACACTCAAATTAAAAATCTTTCTTAACGAATAAAAAGATGTAAGAATATAGGAGAATGCATGGATACATGTGATAGGGGATCGAGAATTTGAAAGCGCCCACTAGGGTGCAACTTTGAGGTGTGCCCGACTAAGTGACAACTTGGAGGTGCACCCTGCTAAGGGATTGCTTGTGAGATGGAGGATTGAGTTTCAATAGTGCGCCCGATCAGAGCGCAACTTATGCAGTGGAGAACTGAACGCTGGAGTGCATTCGGCTTGGGGGCGGCTTACGAGGTAGAGGATTGAGTTTCGGGATGCACCCGGTTAGGGGGGACTTGTTAGATGAATGATTGAGCTCTGATGATGCGCCCGACCAATAGGTGGCTTATGAGATGGAAAAATGAGCTCCGGGGTGCATTAGACCAAAGGGTAGCTTATGAAATACAGGGGTGAGTTCCGAGAGTGCACTCGACCTAGGAAACTGATGAAGATGCACTCAAAAAAGAATGGCTAACTCGTGGTAGTTGTAGATTTTGTTGAACCCTCCCGAGCTCGTGGAAGTCTATTGTGGCAACTGGTTTTATCGTGTGATCCGCAAAATCGCTATTACCAGTTTGGACGATGTGGGATTTGAGGTAGGATATCTTGAGAATTTTATTGGGTTGGAGCTATTTGGCTGCGTTGTGGACCCGTTCAGTACCTTGCTTCTATGGCCTATAGCCTTTCGGGCGACCCATGGTTGCGCTGTTTGGGCCTCTAGGGGCCTTACACTGGGCTTGGATGCATCTCTGACGAGCTGTCCATCTATTGTAATTCGGACTCTCAGCCAGCCAACAATACTAGACCCATCAACTAATAATTGAATCGAGACATTTTGTTGATTGTATTAAATATTTTTAATTAATTCTATCAATTTTTTATTTGTCACGTTGACTCATTTATCTTTAAAAAATGAGTCTCAATTGCCTTTTTCTGTTAAAAAAGAATAATTATATAATTATTTTAACTTTGTTATATTCAAAATATTAAAATAATAAAATTATTCACCCAACTATAAAAGAATATTCTTAATTCACCCTCACTATAACTCACTCCTTAGGAGTTTTGGATATAACATAATAATATTTTTTAATTGTAAAATAAACAATAATTTGATAATCTTTAAAATAATTTAAATCTCATAAATTATTATAATTAATAGCTGCATCATTAAAGAAAAAAAATAAGAGAGAGAGAGAGGGATAAAATATCATTATTGTGTTCAGGTGATGGATTCAATGAGAAAACTCGGGCGAGTGTTGTCAATTGGCCCAGCAATCCCATCATTCTACTTAAACAACACAGCTGAAGATGACAAGGTCTATGGGCTCAATCTATTGGAACCCAGCAGCTGCAGCCGCAATTGGCTAGCCACCAAGCCGCCTGGCTCGGTGGTCTATGTCTCCTTCGGCAGTCTGATCTCTCTACCGGACCACCAAATTCACGAACTCGCATGGGCGCTAAAGGCAACCAATTTCTACTTCTTATGGGCCATTAAGACTTCCGAAGACGAAGCCAAGCTCCCAGACGGCTTCATCGTCGGCTCACACGATAAGGGCTTGATCATCGAATGGAGCTTGCAGCTGGAAGTTTTGGCCGATAAAGCGATCGGCTGTTTTGTTAGCCATTGCGGCTGGAACTCGACGCTCGAGGCTTTAACCTTGGGAGTGCCGGTTGTGGCATTGCCGCTGTGGACCGATCAACCGACAAACGCTAAGCTGATACAGGATGTCTGGAGAGTCGGTGTGAGAATGAAAACTGATGACAAGGGTGTCGCGACGAGAGATGAAGTTGAAGCTTGCATACGGCGAGTAATGGAGGGCGAGGCCGGGAAGGAGATGAAGGCAAATGCTATCAAATGGGGTGCTTTGGCAAAGGAAGCTGCATCTAAAGGAGGATCGTCTGACAAGAACATCGACCAATTCCTCTCCAAACTCTGCTAAATTTTATATAA
>JAOVVI020013374.1:0-11881 GCA_028571085.2 Nepenthes alata | reverse complement strand
GCCCCTTTTAGGGAGATGATGAGCAGTTCTCTAAGGGAGATAAATTCTTAGTTCTAAATTATTTTCAGGCTAACCATTGGCATGTTATATAAATATATTTATACCAATAGAATTTCTGTTTGTATATTATCATGTATATAATAAAATCTTTTATTAATGGACTCTGATTTTAGTCTTTTGAGATATTGGTAATTGAGGACCAAAAATGCTAAGGTGAGCATTGAAATTTTCCTATCTCACCTTTGGGGGTGGTGACAAATAATTTTTGGGATGTTCATTGAAGCCTAAAACTGATACATTTATACCTTTGTAATTATTGTTTTTGAAGTATTAAGTGCGTTGTTCAATAGTATATTGTTGGATCTATTGTAGCAAAAAGGGTCTGTCGGATAGGAAAGCGTCAAAGCACACACACAGCGGACAAAACAACAATAAAGAGAAATAAGATATAGGAGAAATACAGAAAAAATTTACGTGAAAAGCTCTTTTAAAATAAGAGAAAAATCACGAGATACTTAATTCACAAATAAATTCACTATGTGAAGGGAGGATACAGAAACTGTATGGCTACACAAACCCCTTTTGAGGCAAAGATGAAGAACAGAGCACGAGAATACATGCTAAATTTTCATTCGCAGCTCTCTATTACACTTCACTTTTCGTTCTTTTAGAAATTCTTCATACCAACACACTTTTTTTTTACAAACACAATACACAATATATATATATATATATAAAGGCTGTTGAATGTAACAGCTAAGCCAACAAGGACACATGTACATGTGGCAGTGTGGTGTACGTACAACTCTGTAACGGCAATGCAGATTGCCATGCCCTGCAGAAACGACGCCCACTTTGCAAAGACTGCACATATTCTCCGCAGATCTCGCGTGCTCAGTAAATCTTCTAAGTTGGCTTCCGCGTGTGCTTTCTGTGTTCAAATCCTCGGGCCTTCAATGATGAATCCAAGCATCGCCCATGAACCTCGGACCTCAACCGATGATCTCGGGCGTTATTCATAGTCCTCGTCATTGGTTAATATCCTCGGTCTTCACGTCACAAAGCACATGTACACCATCAGAGTCTTTGTGCCTCAACTGAGAAAAATTCTTGAAGATTACATAATGTCCTCGTCTATTTTCAGAATCCTCGGACAATTAGCCCACAAGTCCACGAACAACATCCGAATAAAAGTCCGTGTCCATTTTTCTACAATGGAGTGACCCCAACAAACATCCTCTCATGACCGTGTGGGAACAAATTTAGTCAGCCCAGTAATGTCACAGTAAATTTCAAGCTTTCCCCTGGGTAAAACTTTAGTCATCATATCTGGCCCATTTTTATCTGACCGGACCTTCTCTACTGACAGCTGCCCTTCATCAATAATATCTTTGACCTAATGATATCGAACGTCAATGTGCTTCGATCTCAAATAGAATGATGAGTTCCTACACAAATATATGACACTTTGGCTGTCATAGAGCACTATATATTTTTCTTGCCTCGGCTCAACTATTGGATGAACATTTTCATCCATAACGTCTCTTTGCTAGCCTCGGTCACAGCAATGAACTCGGCCTATGTAGTGAAAAGGGTGATGCACTTTTACAACTTAGATTGCCAAGAGATTGCCCCTCTGTCAAACTTGACTAAGTACCTTGAGGTGGATTTTCAAGAGTCAATATCCCCGGCCATGTCCATGTCCACGTCCATGTAGCTGGCTAATTGGAGCTTCTCTTCTCCGAAGCATAGACACGTTCTTGAAGTCCCTCGGAGATATCTAAGAATCAACCTTACAACAAACCAATGCTCCATTCCTGGGTTTGAGAGGAATCTGCTGACAGTACCAACCACATGAGTAATGTCCGACTTTGTACACACAACCGCGTATATCAAGTTACCAACGACTGATGAATAAGGTATACCTCTCATGCGGGCTTTCTCAGTGTCTGAGGACAGACATTGCTTCTTACTCTGCATGAAGTGGTTAGCCAGTGGGGTGCTCACTGGCTTGGATTTTTTCATATTGAAGCTCTACAGCACATTCTCAATGTTGCTCTCCTGGGACAATCAAAGTTTCTTGTTCTTTTGGTCACGAAATATTGTGATCTCTAGAATCTGTTTCGTTGAGCTGAGGTCTTTCATAGCAAATGACTGTCTCAGTTGCTTCTTTAACTCCTTGATTCGAGCACTGTTTTGTCCGACAATTAGCATATCGTCGACATAAAAGGAGAATGATGACAATGTCGTCATCAGAAAATCTCTGCATAAAGACGCAGTGGTTTGAAGTAGTTCTTTGGTAATCTTAACCGATTATGACAGATTTAAACTTCTTATACCACTATCTTGGAACCTGTTTTAGTCTGTATAAGTTCTTCCTCAGACGACAAACCAATCATTCCTTCCCATTGACCTCGAACCCCTTCGGTTATTTCATGTAAATTTTTTCCTTAATGTCATCGTAGAGGAATATTGTCCGAACATCCAGTTATTCTATCTCCAAGTCCAGAACAACTGCCAAGCCAAGCACAACATGAACAGAGGATATTTTCATCATCGACGCAAAGATTTTATTAAAATCTACGCCTTTGCGATGATTAAAATTTTTTACCACCAACCGAGCCTTATACCTTGGTTGCATAGTGTCATCGGCTATCTTCAACCAGAAGACCCATTTATTCTTGAGAGCTCTCTTCCCCTTAGGTAGCTCAGCTAACTCAAAAGTATAATTTTTATGTAATAAAACCATCTCATCCTTTATTACTTCCAATCATTTTTCTCTATATCCATCATTCACAACCTCGTCAAAAATTTTACACTCACCTACATCAATGAACAGAACGTACTCACTGGATGACAGACGGACGGACGGTCTCCTGTCTCTTGTAGAACTGCGGACAACAACCTCCTCGACCATCTAAGGAGTGACATAATCCTCATCTTCATTAGGTGCCGCGCATGCTTCATTATCCTCCTCGGACATTCTTGAAGTGTTGCTCTCACACTGTGTCAGTCGGACAATATCAGTACCAGTGTTTGTCTGACCGACACCAGATAATGCCTTCATCTCCTTTCTCATGTCCTCAATGGCCTCTTCTTCGACAAAGACCACGTCGCTTGACCGGATAAACCTTTTTTCAATTGGATCATAAAATTTGTACCCAAGTTTATCTTCGCCATAACTCAGAAATATGCATAGCTTCGTCTTTGGCTCAAACTTAGTCCTCTCATCTTTCGGGACATGAATAAAGGCCTTACAGTCAAATGTCCGAAGATGGTTGTAGGAAGGCTCCTTTCCGGTCCATTTCTTCTCTAGGACCTCATCATTTAGTGACTTACTGGGTGACCTATTAATAACATAGGTCACTGTCTTCAGGGATTCAGCCCAAAAAGGTATTGGGAGCTTTGCCTCTAACAATAAGCATCTAACCCTTTCCATCAATGTGCGGTTCATTCGCTCGGCTATGCCATTTAATTGCGGCGTCATTGGAGGCGTCATATGATATCTGATATAATGTGACCTACAGCAGGCATCAAATGTCCCAATGTATTCTCCGTCAGTGTCGCTCCGGACGGTCTTTAACTTCTTTCATGTCCCTCGTTCAACTAGAGTATAGAATTGCTCAAATACTCCGGAGACCTGGTCCTTGGATTTAAGTGAAAATACCCACAATTTTCTAGAGTAGTCATCAATATAGGAGATAAAATATTGAGCTCCTCCAAAAGACTTCTCCTTAAATGATCCGTAAACATCGGTGTTAATAAGCTCATGCGCCTTGGACCTTTTGAATGATGAGTCTCCTTGGAAAGAGACTCTCCTCTGCTTTCCGGTCACGCAGTGAGAGCAATTCTTCAGTCTGTCTTTGTTCATTTTTGGGATGAGACCCTTCTTGGTTAGGTGACTCATTTCTCTCTCACTCATGTGGCCTAACCGGTGGTGCCACAAGTTCAAGGTCTTCACGCTGGTAGCAGCATGTACCTAACCTGCCTTAGCAGAGGCTTGCAACACGTAAAGGCCTAACATCTTTTTACCTCGGACAACTACTAGAGACCTTTTGGTTAGTTTATATCCCCCATCACAGAAGACGTTGTAAAAGCCAGTATCATCTAGTCTTCCTACTGAGATTAAATTCATCCGAATGTCACGAACATGTCAGACGTCTCTCAAGATCAGTTGCCATTATTAGTGACGAGAGACACGTTACCATGGCCAACAACTCTGGATGTCTCCATATTACCCATCTTTAACACTCCAAACACACCCGGAGTGTAAGGTGTAAAGAGCTCCCTTCGAGAGGTGACGTGGATGGATGTGCCAAAATTCACCACCCAGTCGGTCTCCAACTCGACCAAATTTACAACGTTGTCCACTTCGTAAGTCAAAAGAAGATTACCTCCTGTAATAATAGAGACCGATGACTTTTCCTCACCACGACTTTTTTTACCTTTCTCCTTTTCTGCATTTTCATGCTTTTACTTATAGTAATACTTTTTAATGTTGTCATTCTTTCCACAGTAATGACATTTCATGTTTTGGAACCTTGACCGAGACTTACTCCGTCCATTTTCTCCAAATCTTCAGACCACGGCCTTTACTACTTCCCCGTAACTTTATCACGAGTACCTCGGAATGTTGAGAGGTCGAGGTTCCTTGAGACCATCGTCTCATCTCATCATTCAGCATGGCTCCTTTGGCCATCTCCAGCGTTACGATGCCATTAGGAGCTGTGTTGACAATGGTGATTCTCATCACCTCCCATGAGTTTGGTAGGGTTGCCAAGAGCCATAGATTGAGCACTTTGTCCTCGAACTTAATATCCATACCACTCAACTGGCCTACAAATCTTTGAAATTCATTCAAGTGATTTGTAATGGATGAGCCGTCCTTGTATTGTATATGCATTAGCCTCATCAGATAATAAATCTTATTGTTGGCAGTTTTGGAGGTATAGAGTGTCTCCAACTTCTCCCACAACACCCTAGCATTCGTCTCACTTCTGATGTGATTATACACATTATCATCTACAAATTGTAGTATATAACCACACACCTGCATGTTCTCCAGCGTCCATTCCTCTTTCGATTTTACCTCAGGCTTTTGAGTGACGAACACCGGAAGATGCATGGATTTGACAAGCAGCACATCGGACATCTTGCTATACCAAGTGTCGTAGTTGGTGCCGTTTAAGCAAATCACCTTACTTCCAATTTCCATTAGCAGCGTTTAACGAAATCACCTGTCAAAGAACCTATCTCTGATACTACTTGTTGGAACAAAAAGGGATGGTCGGACAAGAAGGCGCCAAACCACACACACATAGTGAACAAAATAGCAATAAAGAGGAATAAGATAGATAAGAAATATAATAAAATTTTTTGTGAAAAATCCTTGTAAAATAAGAAAAAAATTACGGGACTTTAGTCCATAAATAATTCACTATGTGAGAGTTGGTTACAAAAATCGCGCGACTACACTAGTCCCTTTGAGGCAAAGATGAAGAATAGAGTACGAGAATACATACTCAGTTTTTACTTGCTACTCTCTATTACACCTCACTCTTCTCTCCTTTAGAAATTCCTTACACTCTCACTCTGTGATACACCCGCTTCTCACAGACAGAATACGATGTATATACAGGCTGTTGTAAGTAACAACCAAACCAACGTGGAGGACACACATACGGATGGTAGCTTGGCACACGTACAACTCTACAACAGCGCTGTAAATTATTATACCCTACACAAATGGCGCCCATTCTAAAAAGATTGCCCATATTTTTTACAAATCTCGCATGCTCGGTAAATCTTTTGAGTTGGCTTCCACGTGTGTTTCTGCGTTCAAGTCCCCGAGTCTTGAAAGATGCCTCCACGCATTGCCCATGAACTTCGAACCTCAATTGAGAAAAGTTTTCAGACATTACATAATCTTCTCATCTATTTCCAGAATCCTCTGACAATTAGCTCATAAGTTTGCGGACCACACCCGTACAAAAGTCCGCGGATCACATCCGTGCTAATGTCCTTGGCCAAATTCCCACAAGGTAGTGACCCCAAAAGTCCTGCCCTGATACCCAAAATATTTGAAATGGAGGGAGAGAAAATCTAATATTGGAAGTCCAAGATTAAAATTTACGGCTAAGATTTGAAATATAAAAAATAACCTTAAATATAGGCTTGGGTCTTAGATTTTTTTGGATTTTATAGTGATTTGCGATACCAAAAGCCATTAATTTTGAGATATCGTTGGGTTAGATTTTAAGGTATCATATACAGGGTGATTTCAGGTCAGTTTTTAAGATGAGGTGAATAGATATCGAAATTATCTTATAACCAAAATTTTTAATTTTAGTTTTTTCTAAAACTAGTCAAACCGATCTTTCCCCATGTTCACCGGGTTGGGATAGTTCCTATTACAATGGGTTGGCCAAATTTGTCATCCCCACCCATTTTTATCCACTACTCAAAGATAAGAAGCATCTATAGCAAGATAAATTCTGTAGGTTGGTACGAGACACTAAATCCGAAAGGTAGCCAAGGTTGCACACAGTGGCACAATGATACAATCCAGGAACGACCCTATAAGCATTCATGTGGATCATACACGTGTATCAAAGAAGGGGATTTCCTTCTTTTCCGTTCCTTTCGTTTCATTCTCTACCACTCTATGCATTATAATTCGTCACAACTTGGAACAGAAAATAAAAAAAATGTAGTGATGCTTATTTGAATCAAGATCTTATTTGGGACAATAATTACTCAGAGCATGATTCAAATTTTAATGCAACGACTTTAATCTTGTACATTGCAATTAACATAGGGAATGAGCCCAGATTTTTCTCTCAGGTAAATCATTTTGTTATCTAAATTAATATACACACAAGAAAAGTAATGAATGGAAAAGAGATTACCGTATCCTTGAACTTTGCCACAAACATCTTGTTTTCATGTAGATGATTATGAGTAGTCCGAGCACTTTGATGAGCTCGGTGAGAGATGTAGGGCCTTTGGGAATTAGGTTTCATATAACCAAGTGTTAAGAAGTGTTCCGTAGTTGTGAGGATTGGGCTTTGAGATTTTTCCCTTAGTAAGATCCTCTAACTATTGAGTCCTAAGGGAATGTGGCAAGCGGTTCCCTTTTAAAGCTCAATTGTTGTCTGGGGAAGGCGAGTTAGTGCTGCCCTAGTGAAAGCAGAGCTAATGCACTTAACCTTTCCATTGGTTGGAGACTCAAGAGTTTGAGTGCAGGAACGAGAGAGAGAGAGAGAGAGAGAGAGAGATTTTCTATGTTGCTTTAAATTTGGGATCCAAGATCCTCATAAATAAGATTTAGTATGGTATTTATATGCTAAAAGTCAAAAGTAGACATTGAAAGAGAGTTGATGGCTAATTGTAAACATATCCTACTATCAAAAAGGCAGATGATCCTTCTTCAAGATTTTTGCCAGATGTAATTATAACGTCTAATCAGTATTCTCTTTATAAACTTTTTTTTAGATGCATTAAACTCCTTTTCGGCATTTTAGGCACGCATATCCTGAATCCTCCCGTTGATCTGCGGGAGACCAATGATTTATAACTATGGTCAAATATTGACGTTTTCCTCAATGTTTGACTTGGTCTTTCTTTTTTTCTATCATAGCTATTCCTTTTCTTAACGTGGCAAGCTCAAGGTTTTATCTGAGCATGTCTTTATCCAAGGATATCTTTGGGTCGGTCGCCTTCGTTTATCAAGGTTCAAAGAGCACTTGTACCCAACACATAATTACCCAAATTTAATCACCAACCCTAAAAAAATGTTTGTAGCATAGACCAATATTGATAAATCTGCTACCAAGTTCCATGTACTTCTAAAGTTTGTAACTCATTGTCTCAAGCTCAACCAATTGGCCAAGGAGGCTGGTTTCACACAATCTGGTGAAAGTACACAATACACAATACAATTTAAGAGGTCATAAGCAATGCGATGCAATAAAAGCAGTTGTGCTACAAATTGAATTTTATGTACTAAATTACAAATGTGAAATCTAGCAAAGAAACTGAAAAGTAACATTTAACTGTACATTGATTGTAATAGTTCATCTGTCCTTATCCTTTACTATAGTCCTATCAAGTGATGGAGACAACCACACCTCAACCCTTTTTGTGTTTCTTCCTCCAAATCAATCAGCGGCAATTTCACCTTGCCCATTTTCTTATTATTCCCTAAGTCCTTCGCATACAACTGCATAACATGCATTAATCAATTGTCACGGCCTCATCAATTCTCCCCGGAGAACGTCGCAGCCAATTACTACCAGTCAATCAGTATCAATACAATTACATGCCCCTTTTCTATTTTTCTGCTGCTTACTTTTTGTTTTGTTTGCTATATTGTTATGCTTGTTCTGTTATTGGGTCATAGGTAACTGGCCGTTATTATATATAATTAGCCTGGCACTATGCTAATTAAAAAAGGAAGATATTTGCCCTCTTTCTCTATATATATTTTTCTCTGTCTAGGTCTCTCTCTCTCCCTCAGTCTCAGGTCCCTCTCTCATGTTCCCTCTTTCTCTGCTTTCCTTCTCTCTCTCTGCCTTTGCCCTGTTCTCTGCATCTCAGCACTTTGGACCTCGGACGATTACACATTGGTCGTTCGCCCTTCCTCTTTTCCACTATTTCTCCTCTGTCGAACTCTTCCTCATCGGCCGACTTCTTTGTTTTCACCGTCGTCCTTCACTTACCGGTGCCGTCACTGATCATACATGCGTTATTGGTGCTCTCGTTGAGAGACGACAAAGGAAATGACTACTGAAGAACAAGCATTGACTGCGCTCGAAGCTGCCGTTGTCGGGCTTTTGACGGTGATGAAGGACGCCGCCGCGACCTCCCGACAGAGGCCAAAAGATTTGCCGTAGTTGCTGCCATCGCCGCTTCCACTAAAGCACAAATCCAGTACTCCATTGATGAAATCCTTCAGTTGCTCAACAGGATCGAGTGCAAACATAGTTCATCAGCAAATCTGCCGTTATTGTTGAACCCTTCACCATCCATAATGTCTCCATCTGTTACTTTCCACCCTCCACCGTTGCTTCCAACCACCACCACGTTCAGCGCATCTTCGACGACGATTCCAAAACCGCATCCACGAATTCCAACCCAAACCTTACTTAGAAAGCTACCATCATCACCATATGCCCACATCGCTCTCCCATTCCATTTAACCCAACCTGAAATTCCATCCTTAGCTGCAATTCCACAACCACAGTCCCACACCCCACCCTTACTACCACATGAGTCACTCGATTTTCAATTCACTACAGGAAGTCATGGCAGCGACACTACCACTACCACTACCTCCATCACTGAACAATTCCCTCAAACCCTAAACCGAATTGACTGACAGACCTTATCATTCGCAAATCTCCTTGATCCTCCAACGCTCTCACAAATCACGCAATCAACCTCTACTATGTTAGCCCAACCTGTTGAAACCCCACCAGTCTAGCTTCACGTACTCACTAATGCCCAAATCATCTCCCATCTTCATCTGCTTAAGACCGAAAGGCCATTGCTCTTTGCCAAAACTCCTATTCTCGCTGGTGTGAAGTCAAGGACACTATACGATGAAGTATTCACGGATTTGTGAGAGTTGTCAAGCGAACCTGTATTTCCAAATGATGATTTGGAAAACACACTTGCTCTTGTCTCTAACCAAACATTGCTAGAACTGCACCACTCTATGAGTATTTCTACTTTTGCAATTAACGACACTTTTTCTCTTAAGGAGGATACTACAGATTGTGATATATATGAGAGGTGTGGTAGTACCACATCAGTGAAGCAACCTAAGGTATTGCAATTCTCAGCATTGCACGAAGCACTGAAAGATCACAATGATTTTCTATTGCGTGATTTTTCTACGTTTGCGCACTCGGCCCTCCTACATTTAGCATTTCAAGCTTTGGATAAGTTTAGACTGTAATTAGGTCGCTATTGTAATATCTCAGATTCTATTTTGATTATTTAATATTAATTATGATTCTCTTGTCCGGCCTTCTTTTCTGGATTCTTCATCTCTGGCCATTTCGGCCGTTTTTCCCTTCTCTACAATAATAAAAGGGGTATTTATAGAGGCATGGGGCGGTTGAATTATCTTGTTTGGTATAACCACCTGCTGAATCATTTTTGTGGATAAGGACGAACGGGTAAGTTACGCATAGCATATGGGCTCGCTTTTTGGGTCAGAATTATTGAGTCGCTGAGTCTTCTTTGGGTAGAATTTCATTGGACATTTACTTCATCTATGGACCTTATTCTACAGCCGGGTTTACCAAACCCATCACTATTCCCCATGTCGGGTGGTTTAAAATTTTTAACCCTTGACATGTTTCTGATAGGACCCTATCAGTAAGTCTGGATAAGATGTTACTGTCTAAACCTTACAGTTATCATTGTCGAATTTTTACACGTGCGTCTCATTGGTCGCGCTCACTCCTAACAGGAGGAGGTCGTAACGTTGACAAAGGGTGGTTGCCGGCTAAGCCTTGAGGCTATTGTCATCGGGCTTTTACTAGCCTAAGCTGTCATCCACAAGTACCCATCGATGCTTGGTCCTATTAAAGGACGTCGTGGCATTTACACATCTGGTCCTAGTCTATTGTTGACTAATGGTGCTTACTCCTTTGGGAAGAGGTTGTCGCACTCATGCTGAAAAGTCCCATGAGTTTTTAAGTTTGACCACGCACGGGCCACTTGGTGACGGGGTTGAGATTTAAATCCGATCTCATAAGGGCCGATCGGTAGGGATCAAAGTTTTAATTCGATCGTCTCTGGGCCGCTTGGCTTGAAACCAAGGTTTGTTGACAGGTGAAAGAAAATTCACCCGACTTAGGGTAGCCTAGGTCACTCGAAGATATGCAAATGATGTGAGCACTCGTATGAGCATATAAAATGATTATGCTATTGATTAAATATAGTTCAAGCAAGCAGCGTGATGCATGCAAAACTGACCTGGATTCAACTTGAAATCATCGTCGGTGTTAAAGGTAGATAGTGTGCCATATTCTTGGAGCGGTGTGGACCATGTTGTTCTTGGATTTCATCGGTGCTTGATGACTGAATCAATTTACTGGCTACCGTCAGGCCTTATCACTCGTGGCCACTTGGGCTACAAGGTTATCAGTCAACAGGCTTTTCTACAAATTAAAGGGCGAAGCTCCCAACGTAATATCTTGGGACATGCACAAATCAAAACAGTTGAAACTGCTAAAAGACTGTCAATAAAGGCCGCTGTATTGAGTTTGGTCACTCATTGTGGGAAGTATTGTTGTGCTTGTCGCGCGTGCGTTCGCGTAGCGATGTGGCCTCAAGAGAATTCTGGAGTGGAATATCTGGAGTAGAATTCACAAAGTGGAATTCTGTAGTGATGAAGTTCTAGAGTGATCATATTTCAGGGTGAGGTAAAATTTTGGAATGAGATGAAATTTTGGAGTAGAAATCCAGGAGTTAGAATTCTGGGAGTGAAAATCCAGGAGTTGAAATTTTGAAGTGAACAAAATCCGGAGTGGATCAAATTTAGCGAGTGGAATTCCGTGTGCGGCAAATCCGAAGTGATAAAGTTCCAGAGTGATGAAATTTCTGAGTGAAAATTTTGAGTTAACAAAATCCGAAATGAACAAAATCCGATGTGGGTTATCTTTCGTAGTGGATAAAATTCCAGAGTGATGAAGTTCCGAAATGGAATTCTTGAGTTAACAAAGTTCGGACTGAACAAAATCCAGTGTGGATTATCTTCTAGAGTGGAATATCCTAGGCGGCAAATCCAGAGTGATGAAATTTGGAGTGAATGAAACCTTCGAAGTGGCTAAAATTTGGAGTGATGAAATTCGGAGTGAATAAAACC
>JAOVVI020013373.1:0-11881 GCA_028571085.2 Nepenthes alata | reverse complement strand
ACGTCCCGGAATGGACTATATACATCCTATACTCGAGAAGAATTTGGGGTAATTAGGATGGGCAACAAAGGAACATCTCCTGTTATAGGCTGAGGAGATATCATTCTGGTTACCAATAATGGCACGAAGCTGCTGTTGAAGGATGTGCATCACGTTCCTGACATACGTTTGAATGTTATCTCAGCCGGTCGGTTGGATGATGAGGGCTATTGTAACACCTTATGTGAAGGTGAATGGAAGTTGACCAGAGGGTCTTTTGGTGCAGCGAGAGGAAAAAAGTGCTCCGGTCTGTATGTGATGGAGGTCCGTGCAATGGCTGGAGATGTAAACGTCGTAATCTGTAAGGAGACAGAGGATTTGTGGCACAGGAGGTTGGACCACATGAGTGAAAAGTGATTGTCTCACTTGGCCAGGAATGGCCTAATCAATGCAACGAAAGAGGACGGGATGAAAACGTGTCCTCACTGCTTGGCCGGAAAACAGAGAAGAGTATCTTTCAATGGAGTTTCGTCAACCCTAAAAATCGGACTACTTGATCTCATTCACACAGATGTGTGTGATCCGTTTAAAAAGAAGTCGATCGGTGGTGCTCAGTATTTTATTTCTTTCATTGATGACTGTTCTAGAAAGCTGTGGGTTTACCCACTGAAGACTAATGATCAGGTCATTGGTATTTTTGAGCAGTTTCATGCTCTCGTAGAGCGTCAGACGGGGAAGAAACTGAAAACCGTCCGAACTGACAATGGTGGGGAATACTTGGGACCCTTTAATGCCTACTGCCTGTCACATGGTATTAGGCATCAGAAAACACCACCGAAGACACCTCAGCTGAATGGAGTAGCAGAACGGATGAATTGTACACTTTTGGAGAGAGTACGTTGTATGCTCTCTGAAGCAAAGCTTAATGCATCGTTCTGGCAGAAGCACTCCGGACGGCGGCCTACATTATCAACAGGTCGCCGAGTTAGCCACTGATGGGTGATGTGGCAGAAAAGATATGGACGGGCATAGAGTCGTCCTATGATCATTTACGGGTGTTCGGATGTAAAATATTCGTACACGTTTCAAGAGATGTAAGGACGAAACTGGAGCCAAAGACAATGCAATGCGTTTTTTTTGGCTATGGAGAGGACGAGCTGGGCTACAGATTTTATGAAAACCAGTCCGGTCAAGAGATGTAACATTTGCCGAAAATGAGACGATTGAAGACATTGGCAGGAAGGCAAATTGTAATGATGAACAGACAGACAAAGTAAGTATCAAAGATGTCTGTCCTGCATCAGAGACTAGTCCAGACCGTCAAAGAGGAGTTGACCGGATTGCCGGTCTTGAGGTAGTTGCAGATATCGGAGATGAGGTCATGGTGCTTGATGATCACCAGATTGAAGCCATGCCTCAACCGGTCAAAGAATTCGCTATTAGACGATCCTCCCGAAATAAACGACCGTCCGTTCATTTTTTCTCCAGTGAGAATGTAATGCTGACTGGTGCCGGTAAGCCTGAAGATAATAAAGAGGCTATAAATGGCGAAGGTAAGGAAAAATGGCTGGAGGCCATGAAGGATGAGATGAGTTCTCTTTATGAGAATCATACTTTTGATCTCGTTACACTTTCTAAGGGGAAGAAGGCATTGAAGAATAAATTGGTCTTTCGGGTGAAAATGAATGAGAACACCAAGGAGCCGAGGTACAAGGTACGATTGGTAGTGAAAGGTTTCAGACAATGGAAAGGAATTAATTTTGTGAGATATTTACTCCGGTAGTGAAGATGTCCTCCATACGGGTGGTACTGGGTCTGGCTGCCACCCAAAACCTTGAGGTGGAGCATATGAATGTCTAAACTGCATTCCTCCATGGAGAGCTTGAGGAGAAAATTTACATAGAACAGCCTGGAGGGTTCGAGGCTAAAGAAAAGGAGCAGCTTGTCTGCCATTTGAAGAAAAGTTTGTATGGCTTGAAGCAAGCTCCTCGGCAGTGGTACAAGAAGTTTGAGTCTGTTATGTCCGGCCAAGAATACCGGCGGACTACTCGTGACCACTGTGTATTTGTACAGAGGTTTGCTGATGATGATTTTGTCATTCTTCTCTTATATGTAGATGACATGTTGATAGTTGAACGGAATATTGACCAGATAAAGAAGCTGAAGGAGCAGCTTGGACGGTCATTTGCCATGAAGGATCTTGGGTCGGTGAAACAAATTTTGGGAGTCAGAATCATACGCAATCGGAAGGCTAGAAAATAGTGGCTGTCTCAAGAAATGTACATTGAGAAAGTACTCCAACGGTTCAACATTGACAAGTCGAAGCCCGTGAGCACACCCTTGGCGAGTCATTACAAACTGAGCACTCATCAATGTCCGTCTTCAGATGACGAGAAGAGATACATGGAAGGAGTACCTTATTCCTCTGCTGTGGGAAGTCTTATATATGCCTTGGTGTGTACCAGACCGAAGATAGCTTATGTCGTCAGGACTGTTAGCCGTTTTCTATCGAATCTGGGCTAGGAGCACTGGTCCACGGTAAAATAAATCATGCGATACATTCGGAAAACTTTCAAGATGTGCTTGTGTCTTGGAAGTGACAAATCGCAGTTGGTGGGATATTCAGATGCGGACATGGCCGGAGATATTGACACACGTAAATCTACATCGGGTTATTTGGTAAAATTTGCTGGCGGTATAGTTTCTTGGCAATCCAAGCTACAAAAATGTGTAACTCTATCCACAATTGAAGCCGAATATATTATAATTACAGAGACGTGTAAGGAGATGCTGTGGATGAAGAAATTTGTTCAAGAGTTGGGTCTTCAACAGGAGAAGTACAGTGTATTCTGTGATAGTTAGAGTGCAATACATCTCTGTAAGAACTCTTCGTTTCACTCGAGATCCAAGTATATTGATGTTCGGTACCATTGGGTAATGGACGTGCTTGAAACTGGTCTATTATCACTGGAGAAGATCAGTACTAAAGATAATGGGGCAAACATGATGACTAAGATTTTGCCAAGAGAGAAAAATGAAGCATGTTGCAAGACAGCCGGGTTAATGGATCCAACTTCCTCACGGTCATGAGGGAAAGTTTATTGGGGATCACTCCGGCTAAGAAGTTCTAGTGATCGAAGAACTTGGGTGGAGCACGAATGTGCTGTTTTATAAAGGAAAGAACTTGGGTGGTCAACGGGGAGTTGACCGGATTGGCAGTTAACATTGTCGGCTCGATGTTAACCGTTTTGGCGGTTAAGTAAACCGATTTATTTTGAGAGATTCCAGGATGGCAATTTCCAGACGGTCAACAAGGATGTTGACCGATCGTGAAGAATGTGGACAGCCAACGGTTGGCCGCCCGCTAGAAAATCCTGTACAATGCCAACTCAGCAAATTTTCTACAGATACGTGATCTCAGACGGTTATACTAAAGGCATTTTTGGCAGGGAATATTCTTATTGTTGGCAAGGATTAATCCTGTCCTTTTCTTGAAGAATATTCATAAATTGTTGTATATACGTTTCTAGGTTGGGCATGAAAGTTATTCTGGTGTTTGAGAGAAAACAAGAGAGAGAGAGAGAGAGAAAAACGGTGAAGGAAAGATAAATTGTAAGCAACCGTGTGTGTGTGTTGTCGTTGCTCTGTTCTTCAATTTCTCTTTGATTCTCTACTGTGTAAAAGGAAAATTTGTTCCCAAATCTCTCATATAGTGAAATACGTTTCAGTGGACGGATTGTCCCGTGGTTTTTCCCTTGATTGCGAAGGGTTTTCCACGTAAAATTCTTATGTTCAATTGTTCCTTTTTCGTTCATCTTCCTTACTGTGTTAATTAAGTGGAAAAGTTTGTCGCCATATTTCCCAACAATGTGAGCAGAACTAGCAAGGAAGAGAGAGCTGAATTGGATAGCTCAACCGAGAGGTAGCAGCTCCAATTTTAATCAAGGATGACTCAACTAATTTCTTCTGCAAATAAATTAAGTAAAAGAAAGAGGGAAAGAAATGAAGACATAAGAGAAGAAAAAACAGAACAAGGGAAAGTAGAAAACAAATCGGAAGAGAAAGGCCGGCTGTGAGCGTAAGGATTCATATTTAAGTTTCAAATTAATTCAGGCAAAAACATTGCTACTTTCTTCAATTTTTGATAAATTATTGCTTTTATCTTTAAGTATTATCGCTCCATTACTTCAACTCCTTGCTGCCATCATGTTAGAATAGGCAAAAATCAAATTAATGTTCCATAAAAGTCAATTTCTGCACTATGCTAATGTATTGATTTTTTACATACTATATTTGATTGATTCATCCCATGAAAATTTATTTTAGAAATTTTATAAAGTTGGCTAATTCACCATGTTGTTGTTTTAAAATTATTCTCCATAAATTGGCCTATTCAATAAAAATAATATCGGTAACTGCCTGAATCGGTTGAGAATAACCTACTACTGATGTTGATGGTTTCTCTAATATTTTACACCAATTCAAACTCTATAAAAATTTATTTATAAATTTTAATGAACCGATTAATATGTCATAAAGTTAATGTTGAAGTCCCTTTTGAAAAACTGATCGGTTCAGCCTAAAGGAAATTATGTGTTGTTGAACCGACCAAATGTAAATTTTGGCATCAGAAATCAGTGTATAATGTTGAACCGGGTAAGTATAATATTTGAAATTTCACATGAACCGCTCTAAAATTACGTGCTGATTTTAAAAATATATTAAAAATAATTTTACATGGTGAATTGGTCACTGAACCAGTGCCTAAATCGGATGATGTATATGAACCAGCCGCTGCACCAGATTGGCTATTCTGTAAAATTTGTGTGAATTGGCTGGAGAAATATTGATGAACCGATTATATATGGTATGTTAAGATAGTAAACTTGTTGAATATCTTGTGAACTTGTTGACAATTATGAGAACTTGTTGCTGAAATTAGAAGTGAACTGGTTTTAGCAAACCATATGAAAATTCAGTATATGATGGAAGTTGATGACCCGGTTTTTAAGTACCATATAACGTAATGAACCGGTCATTACTTTTACACATAATAGCGAACCGGCTAGGATGATGAACCGATTAATAAAACTGACAGAATTTCATAAAGTAGTTGAACCAGTTGATGAACCGGTTAATGGCTAAACCAATTGATGAAACAGTTAAATTAATGAGTGATGAAATGGTTAATCATTAAATTGATGAACTGAAAATTGAATAATATATTGATTAAAAATTATTCCAGCACATGTAAAAGTTTATATGACTTTATTTTTACACTATGTATTATTGTGGTTTAAATATGTATATATATCGAATTTAAGTATGACTGGAAGTTTATATGATAATATAAAAAATAATTATTTTCTCTCAGAGATGAAAAAATTAAGAAGAAGAATTAAGAATAAGTATAAAAATTTTCACTAAGAATTTTAAGAATTAAAAAAATTAAATAAATAATCCACTTCAGATGGTAGTACTCCCTAACATACCTTAAAATGTTATAGTAAAAATTGTTGAATTATCTATTGCACCGCGGGAGAATAAGGATGGCTATTAGGCCCCATCTATTGGGATATAATAGGTATATATCACCTTCCTTGATGTGTAATAAGGAGGTTACGACCTTAGATTGTGTGGACTGAATACAATTCATTCCTCAATTGACCGCTCTGTTAGTTAGTAAGACTACTAGTCCAGATTCCCCAAGTTATAAAAATTAAAATGTGTTGACAAGTAAAAAGAAAAATATATAAGAAAAAAAGTTAAATACATCATGAAAATATTTTTAAATATATATATTTACTTTTACATGTATCATAACTCATACTCGTCTCTATGATTTATTTTCAGTAAATTATACATATTCTTGAATATATTGTGTCTTGTTGAGCACCTAACTCACTCACATTTTCTTACCCTCCAGATGCTTCGTAGGAATTCATACCTGATGAATAAGAATAGAGATTAAAATATTTATTATGTTGTACCTAGTAATGATGTAAAAACTTCTAATTTTATAAGCATCTCAACAATATAATATGTTTATGGTGATGCTAGTACTTTTGCAAATTCATATGGTTATTTTGTATGATTCTGCAAAATTTTATGAGACGAGTTTGGGATTTAGAATGCATCTTTCTTGATCAAGACCCGATAGCGTACTTTACAATATGATGTTGGCACCATCGATATTGTAGTATTTTTAAAGATTCTGTGTATGACTATAAATGTTGTCACATATTAACATAATAATAATGATTAATTATAAAAATAAGAATATAAGACCTCAGTTGTGAAGATATCTTCAATCCGGGTAGTGCTCGGATCGGCCACTATTCTTGACTTAGAGGTCGAATAGCTGAATGTTTGGACAGCATTTCTCTATTGTGACTTTGAGGAGAAAATTTATATGGAGCAGTCGAAGGGATTCTACGTTAAGGGGAATGAATGACTAGTGTGTCATTTGAGGAAAAGTATATACGAGTTGAAGCAAGTTCCGAGGAAATGATACAAAATGTTCGAGTCTATCATGGTCAGTCAATGGTACCAAAAGATTACTTCGAACCATTGTATCTTTGTGCAGAGGTTTTCCGAAGATGATTTCATTATTCTTCTACTCTATGTGGACGACACGCTGATTGTCGGTTGAGATGCATCCTAGATTAAGGAGTTGAAGTAGCAGCTCGGGAAATCCTTTGCCATGAAAGATTTGAAGTTGGCGAAGTAAATTTTAGGTATCAGGATATTTTGTGACCACAAGGTAATAAAGTTTTGGCTATCCCTAAAGAACTATATTGAGAAGGTGCTTCAGCGTTTCCACATGGAGAAGTCCAAGTTAGTGAGTACCTCGCTGGCCAACCATTTCAAACTAAGCAGCCGACATTATCTTTCCTCAGATGATGAAAAAGAAGATATGAGAGACATACCCTACTCTTCAACCGTAGGTAGCCTGATGTATACTATGGTGTACACAATACCAAACATAGCTCATGCCATCGGCATAGTCAATTGTTTTTTATCGAACCCCAGAAGGGTGCATTGGTCCACAGTGAAGTGGATACTAAGATATTTCTTGGGAACCTCCAAACTATGCTTGTGTTTTGGAGATGTTGACTCTCAAAAGTCCATGTTAGGATACATGGTCAAGTTTGCGAGAGGAGCAATCCCTTGGCAATCAAAGCTGCAGAAGTGCATTGCCTTATCAACCACCGAGGTAAAATTTATTGTTATGATAGAGGAGAGTAAGAAAATACTGTCGTTGAAAACATTTGTCCGGAGCTTAGCTTCAAGTAGGAAAGGTACATGCTACTTTATGATAATCAAAATACAATCCATCTTGACAAAAGCTACTCGTTCTGCTCTAGATCAAAGCATTTTGATATTTAATATCATTGGGTGCGAGATGTCATTGACTTGGAGTTATTGGCACTCGATAATGTCAGGATTGAAGAGAATGTGTTGGGTATGATGACTAAGGTACTATCGAAGGGGAAGTTTAAAGTTTGTTATAGTATTACCGAAATAACGAATATCGTCCCCATATGGTCGTGAGGAAACGTTTGTTAGGGTACGAGTCACTCCTGCGTGTGCTCTTATCGATTGACAAGCCGACCGAAAGTTCAACTGAGTACTCACGTGGGGTACAATATCGAAGTAGAGTATTGTTGTGTTCGCACATGCGGCGAGCGATCAAAGGGAAACAGGTGCCGGAGCCAAAGGGCATCCAACCGGGTTGCTTAGCATAATAGTGTCCAACCCAGTGCCGATACTAAATGGTGGCTGGATTGCCTATCCGAAGGGTGACCAATCCGGTACCGAAACTGAAAAGCGGCCGAATTGCTGAGTTTGAGAGGAGAGCTAGACTACTTATATCGAAAGATGATCGGCTATCAGTCCCGATGGCCTAGAAATAAAAAAAAGTGCATAAAACTTCCTTTAGGGTTTACAAATAGGAGTACGATTAATAGATAGATAACACTTGTAAAATTAGAAACTAGAAAGCGTCACTAATGAGAGAAAGTGAAAAAAAGTGTGAAAAGATGAAATGAAAGTTTTTCTTACTCTAAAGATTTCTTCTGTACTCACTACTATTCAAGTCCATTTGATACAAGGAGTTGAACTTTTATATTTGTGGTTTGTGTAACCAATTTTATATAGAGAAAAATTTGTTGACGCATAATTCCGTGACCTTTTTCTCTTATTTAGAATAGGATTTTCTACGTAAAATTACTTATATCTTATCACTTTATTTTGTGATTGTCATTTGTCTGCTTTGTGTTGTTGTTGTTGTTATTATTTCATCTTTCCCTCTCGATTTATCTACTCCAATGGCGAAATATCCCAACATCTACTTGGTTGAGAATCGGTAGAAGAGAGATAAGAGCCGTGATACTTAAATCTATTCTAATACTTTAGAAATTTTTGTCATATCTGAGACAGTTAGAACATAAAACAGTAAAAGTGATATAAGGAATTTTGCATCCTTCTAAACATGTCGTAATATTTCTATTTGCAGGCACTGAGAATTGGTCTAAGTGTGATACATAGCTTGGTCGAGATAATAGTCGTAATAATATTGAATCCTTTTAGCTATAAGATGAAAAGGATACCATGTGAAGTTTACTATAAAGGCTACGAGATTTCATTATGTGATGGAGACTTGGGTTTGGAATTCTACCCAAGAACAAGGTGATATACATTTCAAGATAAACGCCCAGTTCTAAATTTAGAAAAAGCTTTCCGAATTCAGTTTGTTAATGATGCGGCCGCCGTCACTGCCAATGACAGGCTGCCAACAAATATTCGTGTGCCATAAATGAGGAATTTAGGCTCCTGGTTCTTTAGTTAAGGCTTACAAATAGTTAAAACTGCAATCTTTCAACACAACATCCAGATCCATTACGCCAGCCGCCATACACTTCCCAAGAAGGCAATCAAGGCTCATCTGTCTGACCAATTCAATGAGGGAGAAATCCCAACCAAAGAAAGAATAGTTCCAGAGCATAGTCAAGTCTCAGGAACCGGCGGACAACCCTCATCTTTTAGGCAGAAAAGTTTAACAACCGACTACCAAAACAAATATTATAACATCAGAAATAATTTTATTGAGTAAATTTTTTAAACTGGTTGCGTGTTTGAATGATAAAACAATTATTTGAGGATAGAGGGTTGGCATCTACCTTGCACATGTACAATGCTTAGGCGTGACTAATAGAATATCCAATGCTTGCGCAAAATGGAGGCGTGCTCATGCCTGATTAGCAAGACAGGCATCTCTGCGTGATTTGAATGGCACTAATGTATATGTGCTTTGTTTTCATGTTTGATGAGCGCATGACTGGTACCAGTGCATTAATCTAATTATTTGAGGACCTTCACATGTTTATGGGACATTTTTGGCTGAATATTTTAGAGATGAGAGAGAACGAGAAAAAAAAAATCGATAAAATATATTCATAAGTATAATTATATTACTTGTAAATAAAGATTGTTATTTAATATTTATGGATTTTAAAAGTAACATTTGACCCCATCTATATATAATAATATATAATTAGCCCTTGCATAGGCCTTAAATAGTGGTATACAGCTTGAACTATAGAGAAATTTGTAATCCGATCTTTGACATTGGACCCTAATCGATAAAATTATTACTAATCCTTAATTTTTATGATTTTATTATCACATTGTATTTTTAAATATTTTCGTATTTGATTATTATTATTATTATTATTCCTTATATTTATCACGTATATCTACACACACATTTATATATATATATATATATATATATATATATATGTTTTGTCTAGTTTAGAATTGCTCTTGTCAAACTCTCATAATCTTTCAAATTAGTAGATTTGGACTTCTTGTAAAAATTTTGAACTGAATGTGACTTGAAGGATTTGATTTTTATTGTTTAATCGTAAAAGTTGGTGGAATCGGTAAGAGAATCGTAAACATTTAGACTTATTATTTTGGATTTATATTATTTGTCACATTGTTATATATTTGGATGGATAAGCCTGCTTGTAAACTGTTGTATATTTCTAATGATGGTATATTTGGATTGATTTTTGGTAGATGATTTTCCTTACGATTGGACCACAATTGAGCAGGTAGATTGGCAAGAGGGCCGAACAATGAGTGTTTAGCCAATCTTGAAACATTTTATTATTTCTTTGGAGTTGATTGCAGATATTGACATTTGGTTTGTAATGTTCAACTCGGTCTTGATTTTGATTTTCAGTCTATAGTTGTTTTATTTATTTCTTAGATTTTGAGTTTATGTGAGAAAAAAGGGCTTCTCTCTTGAAGCTTTTGATCATTTGATTGGTGAGTGGGCTCAATCCCATAGATTGAGCGAGTCTCTAAATAGACGATAAAAAAATTAAGTGAATCTCTTTTTATTTTACAATCACTTTTAGAAAGATTATTTTATTCTTTCTAAATTCCATTGATCAACCGGCATCCCTATCCCATACTTCCATCCATAGTCGGCTTCTCAATTCCATCTTATTTTCTTTTTCTGTTTCCTCCTCCACGGCCGGAGAGAGTGTTGGAGATCACTCCCGTGTGGAAGTCCTTAGGATTTGAACGGAGCACGAATGTGCTAGGAGGAAGGAATTTCGGTCAACTCTTCCGATCAATATGTTGACCGTCGTAAGTTGTGAGTCGTCTGAACAAGCGAGATGGGCTACTTCGACTGGTCAACGGTGTGGTTGACCGGCAAATATGAAGCGACGGATAACAGAGTTGACATGTTGTATTTGGGAGACCTGAATAACTGTCATACCCAAAAAGTGTACAGTTGACCTACCATTTTGGGTAGTTAGTAGAAGTCATTCTCGGGACTCCAAAGGCTGATTGGTCTGTAGGAGTAGGCATGCGCCGCTTGTTGCAGGACAGGGCATGCGCATGCAAGCAGACCTTAGAAGTTGAGCACCAACCACCAAGCTAGGCTATGGTGAGGGGCATGTATACATGTATATACACTTTGCATATAAAAAAGTAGAGAGAGGCAGCAAGAACAAGAAGAAGGAGAAAACGCCGGTCAAGTACAGAGAAAGAGTGTAATAGAGGAGTGAAAGTGAAAGGAAAGAGAGCTGTGAGTGAAAACAAAGTGAGAGGGCTTTGTTTATTTTTGCTCTGTTATTATTTTTGCCTCCTGTAAATTTCTCATACTTAGTGAACTTTGTTGACTTGGTGTCGCGTAATTTTTTCCTTAATTAAGAAGGGTTTTCACGTAAAATTCGGTGTTCGTTTCTCTTCTTTTATCTATACTTCACAGTGCTCGTGTGCTTTATCAGTTGGCCGTCCACTCCGGCCAACAAAAAAACTATTCTTGTATTCTGGTCAATAGGTCGTCCGTTGCCCACCAACAAGTGGTATCAGAGACTGGTTGACAAATCCGTCTGAATGGCGACATCATCCTCAAAGAATTTGCCATTCAGTGTAGAACAGTTCAATGGGTAGAGCAACTTCATCCTCTGGCAGGAGAGGGTGAAGAATATCTTGACGAGAGAAGGATCAATCAAAGTACTGAAGAAGAAGGAAGATAAGCCAGAAAGCCTATCAGAGGAGGCCTGGCAAGATAAACGAGATCTTGCTAATTACACTATCAAACTATGTCTGGCGGACAATACGCTCCAAGAGGTCCTTGGCTTGACTGATCCAGCAGAGGTGTGGGAGAAGCTTGAAAGCCAATATAAGTCCAAATCCTTGACAACCAGGCTTCATATTAAGAAACAGTTCTATGGCCTGCGGTTGTTAGAAGGTGGCAGCTTCGAGAAGCATTTGGACGACTTTAATTTGATTGTAACTCAGATGTCCGCCCTTGATGAGGTAATCAAGGAGGAGGATAAGGCATTGGTGATGATGGCATCTCTGTCAACTTCTT
>JAOVVI020013372.1:0-11881 GCA_028571085.2 Nepenthes alata | reverse complement strand
GTCCACCTATTTAATTTGTGTCAAGGTAAGAATTATGGTTTTGACGACGGCTTTTATTGGTGGTAAAAAGTCGGGTCTTCACAGATTATATGATAGATATTTACGATAAGCTTAATATTTCTATGGTGTCCCTTTTCAGGTTCCTTTATCCGATGTGAGAACCTACTCTCCTTGACTTGATTTTGTTACCATCTATGAGATCCATTTAAAGGAAGGGTATTGTATTCCCTTCACTATGGAACTATATGAGATTTTGGAGGCCTTTGAAATTTTTATGGCGCGCCTTTACCCCAACACCATTAGATATTTTATTTTCCTGTGCATTTTTCTCTGCCACTGGAAACTTCATCTGGACTCTAGGGCCGTTAAAGTTGCTTTTCGATTTAATTAGGAGAGTTAGTGGATTTCTTTTACTACCCATAAAAAGTATAAAATAAGCGAGGGTAATCCAAACTCAATAAAGGGTTGGAAGGATCAATATTTTTTCATTGTGGTCTCTTCCAGTTGGACCCTCTCCAACAAATGGAAGTTGGTTTACTATGCCTATTCTAAAAATATATTAGAAAATAAGACTTTCATGGCTTGGCCCTTGACTGAGCTGATCAAGAAAAATAATGCTTTGCTCTGAAGAATAAATAATTTTTTGACTCGCTAAGCACTCACTGAAGTTGATTGGGAAGTGAGAGCGGAAGGGGAGACCATTGCTGATCTGCCTTTTTGTCAGACCAATAGAAAATCGGGAGAACTTTTCATTCGGGATTCTCCTAAAAAGGCTGTCAAAAGTGCAGATCCCTTCTCATCTTCCTTCGGTGACTATGACAATGTGATTAATGAGGCCTGTGATGAGATGACCACAGTGGAAGCCGGTGAGTCATCTTGAAGATCAGCTTCTATCCTTTCTTCATCGGGCCACCCAGTTTTGAAGAGCCGTCTGAGTTCACTATGGGTGATGAAGCTTCATTACCTAGTATTATTAGAATAAATGACCCTGTTGTCAACAAATTGAATGAACTGATTGCTACTCCGTTTATTGCTTAGTACAGGGTCACAATTTTTGTTAACCTATCGCCCAACAAGCTTGTTTCTGTGCCTCCTACTACTTTCATTACAGGTTCTATTAGTAATACTTGGGCGACAGAGGAGTTTCTTGATAATAATCCAGAAGCTTTGGAAGCAAAGGAGGTTCCTCAAGATAAGGCTTTGGCATTTGGGCACCCGGAGGATTCGGATGCTTTTTCTCCTCCCCCAAGTTTGAAGTTCCTCTCAGTCACGCTTTACCTCTTTTATGCTCAAGGACTCCGCCCATCTCTGAGTTTAGATCTTCTCTGAGTCCCTCTTTCCAGGAAAGATCTTTTCTTACCAAGGTACTGTTTACATAACCCTTAATCCCCAAGTATTGTCCTTATTTTTGCTATTTTTGACTGGCTGGTTTGCTTTGTTTGGTAGTCACAAAAGTTGATTTGCCTGATCGAGGATGGGCTGCACAGACATGATACCAAAATTGCTAGCCTATCCCAAGCGTACACTAACCCTTCCATTCTTAAGGAAATGGAGATTTGAGTTGATGCTACCATTGCCCAGGCAGAGTCAAAATCAAGCCACTTACTTAGAGAGTTGTTCGAGTAATTGGTGAAATCTCAAGAGCTTTCAGATGAGAAAGTCGTTGCTATTGATCGAGTCACCTCACGCTAGGACAGACTCTAGGAGACTGAACATCAATCAATTTTGGATGTCAGCCTAATTGCTGATCTTTAGACTAAGTGTGCCCATTTCAAGGGAGAGCTGAGGGTATGTCTTCGACTGGAAGAGGTTGGCCCTGCTCTAAACGACAGGTTTTAGGAGGCGTTCTCAACCTGTAAGCAGATCATATCCTTTGTGGCTTTTGACTTTCCCTTAGGCTTTCTTGATCTGAGGAATCCCGAGGGTTATTGCATTCTAACATCAAGGATTTTTCAAAACCTAGTGGGGATCTGTCATCATGATTTTTGGCTGGTCTCGGGCCTTTGGTAATCAAGATGCTCTTTTGGAGGCAATGGGCAATGCACTTATAATCTTTATGTTGGCAACCTAAATCTCCTTATTGTCGATACTAATATAATAATAAATCAGTGAGATTGTACCAATCACTGTTGTTGATACTATTCTTTTTACATGTTAAATTTTTGTTCAATACATTCTTTGTTTGCCAACTAGGTGTGGCTACCATTGTTGTCGCCTTTTATCAAACCCTAGTCTATCAACAGTATGTGACTAATGGTGCTCATTCCTATAAGAGATTGTCATAACACTCATGTTAGAGAAGCCTCCTAAGTTTTTTTTTTTTAATTTGACCTCTCAAAAAATAGGTTAGACTTTGGTCTGCAAGCCCCCTGAGTCTTTATATGATAGTTAGTGTCCAACCGTCTTTTGGGTCACTTGATTCCTTCGACCGATGCAATGACCTGGTTTTTAGTAGTTCGTTTTGATATGTGAGAATTTTACCCAACTTAGGGTCACTCATAGCTGCTTTTGTTTATGAAATCGCATGCATACACACAAATGTACAATTAATACAAATTTATTGCAATCTTATTGTTATCAATAAGATTAAATACATCATACAGACACCCCACAAGTTGTGCACAAAATTTACCTCTATACATGTAAGTTTACTCATAATATGTTTTGAGGTGGAGGATATTCCATGTCCTCAGGATTAATTTTTTTTATTTTGAATATGTAATTTATACACACTATTTTAAAGAATGGTTGAGACTAGGACTGATCCCTTCTAATTAGAAGAGAGTTTATTGTTATCGGCAGTTTGCCCATAACCTCTAGACTCCTCAAAACTAGATCTCCTACCTCAATTTGATGATCATTCACCTTCTTATTGTAATACCGAGTGACTCATTGCTTGTAAGCCACCATCCACAACTTTTCCACATCTCAAACTTCCTCGAGCTAATCAAGCTGTCCTCTTAGAAGTTTGAATTGCTTTGTGAGTTAAAATTTTTGACTCGGAACTTGGGTAGTTCGATTTCTACTAGAATGATCGCCTGTGTCTCATAACGCAAGTTGAATAGTGTCTCTCATGTCAGTTATCTAGGGGTTGTCCGGTAGGACTACAATATAAAGGGTAGCTAGTCTACCATGAGCTCCCTACGTCTTTTAACTTTATTTTTAACCATGTAATAAGGTTTGATTCGTCACTTTCACTTGCTTGTTCATCTACAAATAAACAATAGAAGTATAAACCAGCTCGATTCCCAAACTCGCGTAGTACTTAGTCAACCCTTTTTTAGTGAATTGGGTTCCATTGTCGATCACTATAACCTCAAAAATCTTAAACCAGCATATGATACTCTGTCAGATGAAGTCGGTCACATTTTGCTCAGTGATTCTCACTAGTAGGGAAGCCTCCACCCAGTGAGAAGAAGATATCAAGTATTTCGGACAAAGGTGATTTCGTTCGTTAAGGTCTTATAGAAGAACCATTCGTATAAAGAAGCCACATGAAAAAAAACAGGTGAGATCCAAGAGAAATACCCACATTTATTTCTTTGATAAGGTATATAAAATTTCGATGACAAAATTTTATGAGGGGAGAAATGTAAAATTCAAGATCAAATTTTATTATAATCATGATTAATTGAATTAAAATAATTAAAATTGATGCTAAATGATAAAAATAATTTTAGGTAAAAAGTCATAATTGGATCGGGTCACATTAAGTCAATGGATACCTAATCAGCACCTGGTACACCCCCATGCATGGGATGGATAGAGTGATTGCGTCTAATGGATGCTTAATCAAAACCCGAGTCCACTTTCTAGTATGTTTGAGCTCGAAGCACACCTGAAGGATGCCTAAGCATGCTTTTTCATGGCATCAATGCTCGACGCACACACGAGTAGCACTTGTGCGCTAATTAGCTTTGTTGTGGTGCCTGATGCATGTATGACACACGCTTGAGCACAGGTTTAGTATATATATATCAGATCCAATTAAAATTTGATCATTTTCTACAAAGTTTTGAGAGAGCATAGAGAATGAGAAAAGGAGAAGGGAGAGAAAGAGAGAGGAATATAGAGAAGCTCAAATCAAGTAAATTCATGCAAGATTTTCAATAATTTAGAATTAAGGTAAGTACATTTAAAATTTTTCTTCTTTTATTGATGTTTTTTCTTTATTTTCTTGAACATTTCTTATTTTGAATACTCATACATATTATGACTTCATAGCTAAGATGTATATGTTCAACATGCAATTAAAATTCTCCTATTCTTTTGAAATTATGCATGAATTCATAACTTACATGTTCATTACATAGTTTAACTATTTCTTACAATAACCTAACGTGCATGTCCTAAATTTATGATATGATGTTCTTCTATGTTTGATTTCCGTTCATGAAATTCCTACATGTTCAAATTTGTTGAAAAATATACTTTGTATGTTCTAAAAATTTAGTTAGAGTTTCCTGTAAGTTTACTAATGAGATGACATGTTGTAAATTATATAATGCTGTTAATTTTCTACACTGTTTGCTAAATTTACATACACTATTTTTTTAATAACAACACTGTATATTTAAGGAACTCATAATTTAGCATTTTATGTTAAGAATTGACAGGCTTTTGAAGAAAAACTCTACAAGTTAAGAATTGAAAATATTTTTTTTCTAGATTAAGAAAATATAAAAATTATGAAGTAATGTGTAAAGTTTTCATAAGTACAAGTATCGGACCATTGTAATAAGTTCAATGAATAGTATATTATGGCATGTCTTAGTATATTATAATGGTAATTAAAATTTAAACCTATTATCCTCGAGTGAATGTGCTGCAGATCGTCCCAAAGATTGTGCTAGGAGACAACCTACATAGAGAATCGAACAAGGGAGAGGAGAAGAAAGAAAGGAGAAGGGAACAGAACTGGGAAAGGGGGAGTTTTGACAGATAGAGAAATCGAGAGAGTTAGAGAGATAAGGAAAAGAGGGAGATAGGAAATCAGAGAAACGATATTTGTCTACTCTGTCGGGAGCCAAATCAGGCTCTATTTACAAGCAAACCAAACTAAATAGAAACCAAACCAACTAAACAAAGAGCCGATAACAATCCAACTAACTGAATAGTAAACAGAATAAAAACTAAACAGAATAAAAACCAAGTTGGTTAGAGCATGTGGGCCTAAGAACCGTGCCATCCTAAACAGAATAAATGTATATGATGATTATGAAATATAGTCATAGAATTTGCATGGTCAGCAAGTCAGCTGTGCCACCCGTCGAAGACGCATCGAATCAGTTGGCGGTGTGGTATCCAAATTGACTAGGCCCATAACATTTCATCCGCATTGAAAAAAACATTGTCCTCTATGTTGAATGTGGGAAAATCTTGGATAAACTCCATAGCTAACTCCCATGTGGCTTCGGCAAGAGAGTGGGATTCCCACTGTACCAATAATTGGGAAAGGAATTTCCCATGTTGCCACACATTTCGGATGCCTAGGATCTGTTTAGGAAGTAGGAGGGGCAGGGAGCCGTGTGCTTCAATAGGGTGGGCAATGCACTGGTTAGTTGGGTTGCTGTTGCATTTTTTTAACGGTGAGACATGAAAGACATTATGAATTTTAGCAGAAGCTACAATTTATAGGCAATAGACCCGATCCATTCATAGATGCTGAAAGGACCGTAGTAACGTTTAGCCAGTTTATTGTGCTGCTAGTGGACTCGCAATAGGACTATAATTTAACAAAAACCCAATCACCGACCTGGAATTCACGATCTGTACTATGAGCATCACTCTGGTTTTTCATGCGTAACTAGAAGCGTTGGAAGTTATTGTTGAGGGTGGTGAGGACGTGAGAATGATCGGTTAACAGTTCGTCAACGGAGGTAACCAAAGAGATGCACATAATTTGTTACTGCCGATGGGGTCCTACTATAGACAGCTTTAAAGGGGGTTATGTGAATGGAGAAGTGCCAAGTTGTGTTGTAACTTCATTCTACCCACGGTAGATAGTTGACCTAGGACGAAGGGTTGTTAGCTACAAAATATCGTAAATAATCTTCCAAACAGCGATGCAGTACCTTAATTTGTCCGTCAGTTTGTGGATGGTAGGAACTACTGGGTGTACAGCATGGTACCCTGGGACTTAAATAGTTCTCTCTAGAGTATGCTCAAAAAAATAGGATCGCGGTCAGAAATGATGTCAGCTGGAAACCCATGCTAACGACAGATTTCCTTGACAAATACTTTTGCTAACCCGGCAGCAATGAAATGGGCATCAAAAGAGAAAAGTGGGCATATTTGGACAACCGGTCCACTACCACAAAAATTACAGTCTTCCCTTTTGAGGGAGGCAAATGAGTAATAAAATCCATAGAGATGGATTCCAAAATTTTGCTAGGAATAAGAACGGGGTGCAGAAGTCCGAAAGGAGCTAAATGAAGGGATTTTACCTACTGGCAGATGGCACAGCGGGACACGAATTCACGGACATCTTGTCACATGTTAGGCCAATAGAAGGAAGCTGTGACTCTGGCCAGTGTGCACTGGAATCCCGCATAACCACCCAATGGAGAGTTATGGTACTCCTGTAGAATCAGATCTTATAAGGCAGATTCAGGAGGAACTACTAGTCGATTCTTATATAAGATTAGACCATTGCGGAGTGTATAGTGCTGATAATCTCCTAGGTGTTCCTGCAGGGTAGTAATTAAGTCTTGTGAAGCTGGTTGTCGAGTATGAAACTTCCGGAGAGCAAACAATAAAGCCACCACAGGTTTAGACATAGCTTGCCAGCTGTGATAGGGTGCTTCAAGAAGTCTAGACAGAGCGTCAACCGGAGTATTTTCTTTTCCGGGCCGATAGACAATGTCAAATTCGTATCCCATTAACTGGTGATCAATTGTTGTTGCTCTGGAGTGTGGATAGATTAACTTAACAACTCTTTAAGTGGTTGGTGATCTATTTGGATTGTGAATTTTGCACCCAATAGATATTGATGTTATTTGTTTATCGCTTCAATGATGGCATAGAGCTCCCGCAGGTAAGTGGAGGAAACTTGTAATCGAGGACTGAGCTGCTAGCTAAAAAATGCAATAAGTTGCCCTTTCTGCATAAGTACCGCGCTGATCCATTTCCAGATGCGTCTGCTTGGATAATGAATGGTCCACAAAAGTCTGGCAATGCAAGAACAGGGGCAGAAGTGATGGCAACTTTAAGTGAGTGGAAGGCGATAGCAGCTTTTGTGCTCCAAACAAGCACATTTTTGCATAATAGCTGTGTAAGTGGGGCTGCTATCTGAGCATAGTGGGCCACAAATCGTCTATAATACCCGGCAAGCTTGAGAAAACCCCATAACTACTTGACATTACTTGGCGTGGCCCAACTCTGCACCGATAAGATTTTGTTGGGTTCAGCTGCCACCCCGTTCCAAAAACTATGTGACCCAAGTAGGGCAAGCAAGTACGGCCGAATTTGCACTTGGATAATTTGGCAAAAAATACATTCTCTCATAGGATGTGAAGGACACAAGAGAGATGCTCAAAATGCGATTCCTATGAAGGGTTGTATACTAAGATATTGTCAAAGAATACCATAAAAAATTTTTACAGCACTGGCCAAAAAATGGCGTTCATCTCAAACTAGAAAGAGGAAGGAGCATTGGATAAACCGAAAGACATAACAAGGAATTCGTAATGCCTATCATGTGTCTGAAAAGCTATTTTGTGGACATCTTCGGTATGCACTCTCATTTGATGATAACCAGCACATAGGTCCAGTTTGGAGAATACTTGGCACCGTGTAGTTCGTCAAACAGCTCATCAACCGTTGAAATGGGAAAGCAGTCTTTGATTGTCAAGGCATTGAGAACGCGATAATCCACACAAAATCGCCAACTCCCATCCTTGTTTTTAACAAGGAGGACCGGAGAAAAAAATGAGCTAGTGCTGGGTCGAATAATAACTTCTTCCAACATCTCCTTGATCAATTTCTCCATTTTTGCTTTCTAAAAATGTGGATAATAATATGGTTTAACATTGACTAGTGGAGCATGAGGCTTTAGAGGAATTCGATGGTCCGTGGAACGGTGAGGGGGCAATCCATGTGGAACCAAAAAATGTCCTCAAATGAAGAAAGAATGCCTTGAAGGGTGTTCAGAATAGCAGGATCAGCATCTTGAGGCAAATGGGATGGAAGTGGAGACATGTCCCAACTGCTGCCTGGGGTGGTTTCTGGGATGGATATAAAAAGTTAGCTGATAGTAAGTAGAAGCTGAATGGGTGAGCTCCTCACCTCGTCTTACTTGTCCCACTGACATATTAGAGATGGCTGCTTGTTGAAGGCCATGTAAGGTGAGTTGACCACCTTCATGCCGGAATCTCATCCAAAAGGCCTTGTAATCAAATAGCACTGGCCCTATTGTCTCCAGCCATTGAACCCCCAATACAATATCCACTCCATAGATCGGAAATAGGTAGAGATACATAGTAAATTTAGTGGAACCCAGAGTAATTAAGACAATAGTGCAATGGCCCTCGCATTGAAGTGAATATCCATTTCCCACCGTGACATTGAGGTGGTGGGAAAGTTCTATAGAGATGCCCAGATGCTTGGTCAATCGAGTCTGTAAGAAATTATGGGTGAGCCACTATCCACCAATACTATTACTGAATGTCTGAAGAGGAATCCTTGGATCTGCAAGGTAGAAGGGACAAAATAGCCCTCCAGGGCATGGAGAAATATAGTTGGGTTGATGTCAGAGACTGGAGGAAAGGAAGAAGGATCCTGCGAGGAGTTCACCGGGGAGTCCAGGTCAGTAGAGTCGGCTTCTTCCAATGGTGATGAAGGCTAAGAAGAACCATCAACATCAATGGTCAGACATAGGAATTGAGGTTTACAGCAATGGCCTGGTGTGAATAGCTCATCACAATTAAAGTATAGCCCCTTGTCTCTACAAGCAGCCATTTCCAGGAGAGTTAATTTTTTGATAGGTAATTTTGCGAAAGGAGTATGTGGAGTGGGAGATTTCTAGAAATTGGTAGGGAAATTTGTGGTTAGTTTAGAGATGGGTGGACGTGGGGAAGTGTGTCACCCCGCATCAAGTTTTTCTTCCACCAGTTTTGCCATACCGATTGCTTCCGGTAGCGACGTTGGTTTGAGCAAGTATAGTTCTCTTCGGATGTCATCCCGTAATCCAAAAATAAAAACAATTAAGAAGATTCATAGTAATCAAACCTATAGTGCGCGTCGAAAGGGTCTCAAATTCAACCATATAAGCAGCTACCATGTTGGAGCTTGTATAAGGTGGCTTCATGGTTGAGGTAGGAGGATGGTCCAAACTGTAGCACTAAGTCCCTAGCAAAAATCTCTCAAGTCGATAGCTGCTTGGTTGCATGCAACCATTGATACTACTGTAACGCCACTCTTGTCATGTAAAAAGCAGCGATGAGAAGCTTTTGCTCGATTGGAGTATCATGGTACAAGAAGAACCTGTCAATTTGAAATAGCCATCCGATGACATTATCACCAGCGAAAAAAGGAATATCAAGCTTAGGTAGGCGAAGGTAAGCTGAGATTTGGCCATTAGATTGAGAATGCGACATTATTGGTAGGGATTGTGTCTATGGATGGGAAATAACAGTGGGGGATGCCATGAATGAGGGAGGAGTGGGTAATAAGGGAGGGTTTGCTGCTGGCAGTGAAGAAAGTTGTTGCTCGATTCAGCTCAAAGATTAACGGATTTCTGCAGGAGTTTGTTGGATTTGTTCCGTGGTGGTGTTGTGAGCAGCGAGGCCCTCTGCATGTTAGTGAATGGTTGCGGCAACCTCACTCAGCTTCGTCGACAGTCCGTCAATAGATTCTTCAAGCGCCTTGTAGCATATGGTCATACCCTTCATCATAGTCTCAATAAAAGCATCAATGTTGTAGATCGTCCCAAAGATTGTGTCAGGAGACAACCTGCACAGAGAATCGAACAATGGAGAGGAGAAGAAAGAAGGGAGAAGGGAAGGGAAATGGGAAAAGGGGAGTTCTGATAGAGGGAGAAATTGAGAGAGTTCAAGAGAGAAGGAAGAGAGGGAGATAGGAAATCAGAAAAATAATATTTGTCTACTCTGTCAAGAGCCAAATCAAGCGCTTATTTACAAGCAAACCAAACTAACAGAAACCAAACCAACTAAATAGGGAGCAAGTAACAATCCAACCAACTGAACAGTAAACAGAATAAAAACTAAATAGAATAAAAACCAAGTTGGTTAGAGCATGTGGGCCTAAGAACCGTGCCATCCTAATCAGAATAAATGTCTATGATGATTATGAAATATAGTCCTAGAATTTGCATGGTCGACGAGTCAGCCATGCCACTCGTCGAAGACGCATCGAATCAGTTGGCGGTGTGGTATCTGAATTGACTAGGTCCATAACATAAAGTGGTGCTCAACTCTATTTATAAGGTTATATATATAGCAGCTCGCCTACTAGTCTTAAATAGTAGTGTATGGCTTTTGATTATATGAAACTAAATTTAGCTCGGGCTTCAATTATCAACTCTTTCAATCGATGAGACCCTACTGGCCCTTAGTTCATTAGAATCTATATAATTGAACATAATTTCATAGCATGGATTTGAACAAGAATGTGATAAGAAAATTTAAAAAGTTGAGTATATGTTGACATGAAAATTTATACCACTTCATTGAATCTAATATGTTGTTCTTTCTAATAAATTTTAATAAAAAATATATATTTAGTTATAAAATTATATATATTATTAAATTTTCGGCTCACTCCTTATTTGTGTTTTTACTAACCCCTTCAAATGAGAGGTTCGGACACTTGTAAGATGATTTGGACCAAAGAAAGATATGTTTGAAGAAATTTAGAATTAGAATTTATGGAAATGAGGTTATATTTAGATTTCAAGTAGTAATTCGGTGTTTAAGCTATTAGGACAATTTCGATTCGGTATTAGTTTTATTATGATTGATCAAGTACTCTGATTTTTTATGAATTTGATATAACTCCATATAAAAGGTTTAATGTCACAGTTTATTTGAAATAGAAACAAAAGAAAGAAGGCTTGAAATATACTTGTCTTAACTCCAAATTACTAACAATCTTGTTTGATTCACTTGAATTAAACTTTTCTAACTTTCTCTCTCTTTCTCTCTCTTATCATTCTCTCTCCTCTCTCAAAACTCTATAAAAAATGACTAAATTTCAACCACATCTAATATTTATTATAGAGGGGCGCTTGAACGTACATCTAGCGTGCATCAAGCTCTATGGCCAAACTGAGCAACACAAAAGCACCGCTCAAGCACGCATCATGCACCAATGCTATGAGAAATCGCGCTCAGTCGTCCATTAGGGGTGCATCAACCGCGAGTAAACTAGAAAACGTACTTAAACTCATATCAAACATCCATCATGCGTGATCACTTTGCCCATCCCGCGCATGGGCGCATGTCAAGCACCTTTCAAGCATCCAAGAACTTGATATAATCTGGTCTAATTTTAACATTTAATCCAAATTTATTCATCCTTTGATTTCAATTTCAATTATGTTAACTTAATTAATTATAATTATAATTATAATAAAATTTAAACTCGAACGATACAACCGGCCTGTTTCTAGCTATGCCCATCATTATTAGTAATGGTATATACTCAAAATTATTTTAATTTAATAACAGGACAAACACTATCGTTAAAAATTTTGAAACTAATACATTGTAGTCTTTGCTCTATTCACATACATTATTGAATTTAAAGTTTAATGATTAAGAAATATAATTGATAATTATTGTTTATTGTTCAAATATATATAGATATTTTTTTATGGTATCTTTGTAAAATAATAATATAATTTGGTAGCAGTTAAGGCGAT
>JAOVVI020013371.1:0-11881 GCA_028571085.2 Nepenthes alata | reverse complement strand
AACAAACATGGCCTACGGAAAACCTTGGATTACATACGTTCCACTGGAAGTTTGCCAAATGCTGCTTAATTCTCATCCTCTTCTTCTTGAGCATGTTTCTCTGGCATTTGAAGGAGAATCTCTGTGTCACAGAGATTATATTAGAACACTATTGATACTGTAACATTTCATTCTTTTATATGTCCCAAGATGGGCCATATAAGAACAGATTGATGAATATATGCTATCTCATTGATAGTGTCTAAGTGATGACTTAGAAGGGATTTTTTTAAAAAATATTTCTGTTTATGAAATATTTCAGCATAGGTGCTTTTTACTTGACTGCAATGAAGAGTGTTCTCTTAAATATTAGAACTGTGGTAATTACAGACTGTGGACGCTGTTGTTAAGTTTATTGAGTACGATTAATATATAAATTTAAAATTAAAGCATTTGGATTGAATTTTAAACGCCCAGAATTTCAACATGTTCTATACAAATCATACTTTTTCTGATGTTTCTAGAGAAACTTTTGACAATTTGAAGACTTCTTCTGAGAGATGAGCTCGGCTGTAAAAATTGGCCCAAAGAGGAGACCTAACGCAGCATTATCACTGGCTTTTGCTATTGGAATTATTAATGTAATTGAATCAAAATATGATGTATCCTGTAATAAGACTCTTTTAGCATTTTGCCTCTATCAAAACCGAAGCCAATACCTGAAAACTTACATGACTTGGTTCACTCAAATACTTGCCAATGATTTGGTTCACGTCGCGCACTCAAATACTAGCCAGGATTGATGCCTCGAAACAACCACGGTTTTGAGGGAATGACAGGCGAGCGTCGAGCCCGAAAGATTGCATCGAGCCTGCTTCTTTTTTCCGATGAGAAACTCTGAGATAGAAGCTTGCAGTGTGAGACGTACCTACACTTCATTTGAGCTGGTGTGTTGGCTTCTAACACATTTCATGTGTCACTGTGTGATCGATGACGAGCCTATCTATTCATATGTTTTTAATAAGATTTTTTGTGTCGTATCACTAAAATGACCTCATGGCTAGAAAATACCCATGAATGCCACTTAATTTTCTTAGAATAAAATCGAGAATCATAGCCATTTTGAAATTTAAACTTGATTAAAAACATAAATCCCACTGTGAATTTTTAATATGAAACAGCCCCGTTATACAGGTGTGAATTTTTTAAGATGATAAAATAGAAAAATGTACATTTTAATTGACAATTTAATATAAAATAGGGTAATTAATTAAATAAATCATCATATAAACAAAGGATGAATCTTATTCATATATTCCTAATTCTTATACCCGTATAGAGATGTCCATGCTTCGTTAGATAAAATGGCAGGATTGCCTGGAGTCAGCCAGGCAAAGTGCTCGAGCAGCTGCACTGTCTACAAAGACACCACCACCACCACCACCATGGCTACGAAACTGAATTTCTAATTACGCAGCAATACTTCAAAAGTCCAGGAAGACAACAACAGCAAGAAATTTAACGTATATTTGACTACAAGACTATGCAAAAGGAGACAAAAGTGAAGGAAACTTCAGTACTAATCTCAAATGGGGAAAGATCCCAATGGATATGGTCTCACCATTCCCAGATCTTCTCTTTTCCGACTCTGAAATTCGGGAATTCTCTGAAAATCTCTTCGTTCTGGGGAAAGGGACCCTCCCTCCGGCGACATTCTGTGCCCAGGGGACATTTTTGCAGAACTGCCTAAACTGCTATTTTGCAAGCCTAAATTGTAGACCTTGTCCCCATGATAACCCTACAGCTGTGTCAACAAAGGCCGAAGAAATGCTGCTTTCTCTGCTAGTTTGGCTTTCACGTATGCCCATGAGCTGGTTGCTCAATACGGTGTCACAAGGCGGCATGTCTAATTGTTCCTTGCTTTGTTCTGGTACTTGGGAAAACCTGATTCTACTACGCTTTCGTTGGTCACCTTCGGCTTCCTGGATGGGCATAAGCTGAGTGTCTTCCTCAGAAGGCTGGTGATTTGCTGAAAGATCATCATCTAGAATGTTGATGAATCCACGGTTGTTCTCTATCTCTGATGAGAGTCGGCCTCGTTTCTCAAGCGTGTGAATTTCCTCTACCATTGGCTTCCAAAGTCTCACTCTTGCATTAGTGAACCAATTTGATACCTGCCAAAAAGAGAAATTCTCAGTTTGTAGTCACTCTTAACTGCACCGGATTCAGATATGCGCATCTAGAATAAAATATTAACTATTATTCAAAATATCAGTGAATATAAATATTTATATAAAGCATCAATATGTAATTAAATTATGATATATTATCGTATCGATAACATATTAGCCAATATAACCGATATTTTATAATATCTTCTAAAACCAATACATATCACTGGTATGGCTGACAGCCATACAACCGTGGCATATTCTGATATTAATATGTTCATCCATGATACAGCATTTGTCTTTGGCTCTTGCCTTGCCAGATAATTGTCTGCTCATTCATTCTTAAAAAAACAGAAGAGGTTCCATGGAAAGACAACAACAGAGAAATGTAAAATTAGCTCAAGAATGTTAGCCATTAAGGAGGTTCATTCCAATGATAATTAGTAGCACTCTCGCAGGAGCACCATCACAAAAAGAAAGTGTCAGCACAGGAAAAAAAAACGGATCAAATTCGGCCATCCACTGGCAACTAATAGAACAGAAGCCAACCTGGTTCCTCGATAGACCAGTCCGCTGGGCCAACATTTGCTTATCAGAATCAGTAGGATATCTGAAAAAAATAGAAAGCAAAGTGGTATTAATTCTTAACATGGATCAAAAAATATCTGTTCAGTATCGGTTGCATCTATATATTGAGTATATCAATCGATATGTTACCGATAGACCAACTTATCGCAATTTCGCATGATATTAGGAGGCGCGGTATCAATATATCAATATATATCAAACGATAATTCATTCCATAATTCTTACTAAAACAACTAACGTAGGAAACTCGGTGACATGGCCATAGCTGATGTCACTAGCGTTGGCTAAGAAGAATCTGCAATTTTATGCTAAGAGCTCCTTACGGGTGTAGGAAATTTTCAAATAGCCAAGTCCTAAGAACAGCAACAGCTTTATCGGGAAATCCTCTCTGGGAACACCAAACAGGATGCTGAAGAAAACTTGAATTCTGAGCCTGCTTTTGGTTATGGTGAACCGGGTCCGCTGCAGGGCTGAGTCCAGTTCCACCCTTCAAGTTCTCACCACTGCTATAAGATTTGCTCGTAAGCTGTATTTGGTCCAAAATGGCATTCTTTAAGCAGTGGAAATGCTTAGACATGACTTTAATAGCAAGCCATAAAAATGGAGCTGCATTTCCGAGGCCAGCAACAGTTTCAAATGAGGTAACAGCTGAGTTCATCTGTTGGCAGTATAGTCTATATCTTCTATAAACCTGATACAGATTACAGCAGCACAATTAGGGAAGATACAACAATATTATTGGATGACAGTTTCATAACACAAGAAAAGGGTTTGAAGTAAATGGGGCGGAAATGAGCCAATACTTTTAGATCATGAGAACTTCTTACCAAACACATGCAGATCACAAAAAATTTTTCATAATAACTTTGAATTCCAGTCCTAGAATGGTAAATTTATACGGTGACAGACCGGTTATATTATGACCAGAAAGTCAAAGTACTTCCTGTTGTAGGGGAGAAAAACACACCTGAATCTGTGAAGAGATAAATAATAACGCTACACCACCACGATATGCAGCAAAAGCAAACTCAACCAGGCACAAGACACACTGAACCTTTTTATGAGGAAATCCACTCTCAATTAGGGGAGAAAACTACGGGCTACAGCGTCCAGACTCTACTATAGACAGTATCCAATTACACAAACTCCTAAGTTATCAACATATGAGTACATAATTTTTCTCAACAGAAGTACAACACTCCTTTCAACACAATTTCACACAATACCACACAAGCAGAAACTTGAGATCTACACTCAGCGAGAATGAAAATGAGAATTCTAAATTGTTAACACATCCTATACTTGGCACATCATATCAAAAAATGGAAGAAATCTGAGCAATCAGGATCTGAGAATATCTCCTTCCCTTTCTATCCTACCCTTCTCATTTCGTGTTTACTCTCAACTCTGGAATGAAACGGATGAGCAAACTGTGAAAAATGCATGAAATCACTCAGTTTATAAAAAAAAGCCAGTCTGTTACTCAAGCAGTGTAATCGTGCAAGCCTCACGCATAACTCGTTGCCAGTTTTTGCTTGAGCAATCTGGGCGGAACTCTGGCAATTTTTAGCTTGAGCAGAAATTGCATGTTCTCTACCAAGTTTTGTTGGAGCAATACTCTAGAAAACCTTGCACATAATTCTCCATCTCCTTTTTCACTTGAGCAATCCATCAAGTGAGCATTGCACAAGGGGTCTTGAGCAATCCATCAAGAGAACATTACATAATGGGTCATGAGCCTTATATGAAGTGGCCCACCACAACACTGGTGCATGTGGTGCCTTCACCAAGTCTAATTACACGTTGTAGGCAAGCAACATAAAAGCCCTCATAGAAGTTAGGACATGTATTTGCTTGTCAGGATACAACAAAACTTGGTCTTTGACCCAAAAGCTGTCTATTTCCTCCGTTGGCATATTAAACTCAACCCTGCCCCAACCATTATAAAGTATGATGAGGTCTAATTAATTTCGGGAGGCAGCAGCTTTGCCGGCAGAGGATACGCAAAAATTAACAAAAGAGAACTGGAACAACTTTGCTTAATATATGGAGAAGTTTTGGCCTACACTACCGATCCAAATGTGCTGCTTATGCTACTACATTCAAACCAACTATTAAATTCACTGTCAATCATCCCAACCCAGACAATAAAAGTAAGATCAAAAGGTAAAAAAAAAGGAAAAGAAAAAAAAGAAAAAAAAATGAAATTACAAGATGCAGCAGTCTCCGCCATCACACCCCCATAATCAAAACTCAATTTTGCTTGGATTTATTTGGTTAGCCATTCAGCCAGGGGAACAAGACAAAAGATAAAAAGTTCCCAGACGGGCTGCCAAGATAAGTGGTCATAAATAAAACAATCAAGGCTAATACGAAAAAATAAATATAGCATAAACCACAGTACTATGCCATTTACCCACAGGAACTGTTGGGTTGTGGGCCACCCAGTGTGAGTTCCATACCCATTTTGACGTATTGTTCGATGGCACGCACAATGACACACGTGCCTTGATTTGATCGAGGGAAAGCTGTTGAGTGGTGCGCAAAAGGTGTCTAATTCACGCATATGCACTGATTCCACATAAAGGGCGCCCAAGGGGCACCTGAGAAGGGCACATGTGTGCATTGGCAGATTAATCAACGCCTGATGTGTGCTCGAGTGGCACTCGTGCACCGATTACAGTGGGCTTGCATGTGATGTGTGTCTAACGAGTGCTTGAGTGTTGTTTTGATATAAAAAGTGTTGTTTTGATATAAAAAGCCTTGACGTGATTTTTAAAGTTACACATTTGTGATTTTTTGAGGTTAGAGCACCGGCATAGTGAGAAAAGAGGAGAACGAGAGAAAAGAAAGAATAGGAAGATTCGCTCGTCCGATTGAGTTCTAGATCGAATCCCATTCTCCACCAACCCTGTGAACGTTATTCTTGAAGCTAATGACATTTTACCGGTTATATTTTTTCTCTTTTATCTTATACTTTTTATTACTCGAGCTCATTTATTTCGAGAAGTTGTACGCTTGTATTGATTGGATTGTGTAACAGAACATATCGCAGTGGATATTTTAGACGTATAGTCCTGTGAATTTTCTCTCTCATTTAAAAAGGAAGTTTTCCATATAAAATCTAGTGTTCTTCATTATTTGTCATTATTATTGGTTTGTTGTGCATTATTGATTATTTCTGCACGATTTAAACAAACAGTTCGATTCCCAACAAGTGGTATCAGAAACACGGTTGTTTTGTCATGTGTTGAAACATATTTGAACAATTGGAGGTTGGAAAAAAAATGATTTGTTTGAATGGTTTAAACTTTGATATATGGAGGAGCAAGATGAAGGATTTGTTGTTTGTTAAACCAATGTATCTTCTGATGTTTTGTACTCAAAAGCTTGAGTCAAAGTCAAATTTATGGTTATATTCGACAATTTGTTGATGATAATATGTATAATAACATTTGTAATGACACACATGCGAAAATGTTATGGGAAAAGCTTGAAATGCTTTATGCCTCAAAGACTAGTAATAACAAATTGTATCACTTAATGAAATTAATGCAAGTGAGATACAATGAGAGTATGTCTATAGCCGACCACTTGAACGAGTTCCAGGAATATGTTGACCAGTTGAGTGGCATGAGCATCAAATTTGATGACAAGTTGCCAAGCTTGTAACTGTTGACTACTTTGTCGGATTCATAGGAGGTGATACGAATCACTATTGCCAACACTATTCCAAATGGCATGATGACTCTAGAGATAGCAAAATGACTAGTGTTAAATGAAGAGATAAGACAACGCTCACAAGGTTCCTCTTTCATGCACTTCGAAGTGTTAGTCTCTGAAATATGGAAAAAAAAAATAAAGGGTGTGGCCCAAAATCTGGTGAAAAGAGCCGAAATAAGTCACAGTCGAGGTATCAAAATCTCAAATGCCACCACTGCGGAAAAAAGGGACACATTAAGAAGTATTGTTACAAGTGAAAACGTGAGAAAGCTAATTGGAACGAAAAAAGGTTGAGAAGACTCGATATGAGGAGAAAACCTCAATTGTCACCAAGCTTGATCTACTGTTGGTTTGCAAAGAAGAGGAATTGTAAGGTTCAAGTCCAAAATTTATTGTAATCATGATTAATTAAGTTGAAATAATTAAAATTGAGGTTAAAGGATGACAAAAATTGGGTTCAAAGTCAAAATTAAACCGAATCACATTGAGTTGATGGATGCCCTATAGGCGTCCGGCGCGCACCCATGCGTGGAATGAGGGGAGTAATCACGTCTGATAGAAGCCTGATCGACATCTGCGTACATTATCCAGAATAGACGAGCTAGAAGCACGCCCAAAGCGTGCTTTCCAAAATACTCACACAAGAAGTGCGCCCGAGGTGGCGCTGGTGCATAGCAATGTTCAGCCGTGGTGCTTGACGTGCGCCCGACCAGCGCTTGAGCACCACTGCTATTATAAATAGCAAGCCCGGCTAATTTTCGATCATTTCTTTACCATGTAAAGAAATGCTAGTCTTATCTTATACTTTTTTATTATTCGGGCTCATTTATTACAAGAAGTTATACTCTTGTATCAATTAGGTTTGTGTATTCGGATATATCGTATAGTAAATATTTTGAACGTATAATCCCGTAATTTTTTCATTTAAAAAGAGAATTTTCCACGTAAAATTTGATATTTTTCATTATTTGTAATTATTATTGGTTTGTTGTGCATTATCGATTATTTCCTCACAGTTCAAACAAACAGTCCAGTTCTCAACAGCAACTGATTCAACTATTCTTATCTCACCTTTGCTGAGTTATATTGCCATTTTATCCAATATCTGAGAGGCATAATTTATAGCCTTTTTTTTCAAAAATACCAAAGGTCAAAAGATTCCAGATATCCATTCTCAAAACATAGGAAATATGCTTACAAATATCCATTCAAGAGCATTCAAAAGCACAGAGTACATAGCAAATGAAAAGAAAACCAATGACCAATGAATTAAGAGAACATAAGCAATTTCTTCAAATCTGATGGAGACTAGCCCAATTGCACCCCACTCTCCACCCAAAGAAGAAATACTAAGAATTAGTGTAAAAAGGAATTCACAGTACAGAAACGTTGCAATGATATTTAAATACCTAGCCATTTAGATTTTCATACATTGTGCATCTCTAAGTTATGCTAGTGGTTGGTGGGGACAGTCAAATAGTAGAAAATTTGTGCACTTGTTAGTAGATCACCATTTCAAGTTTCTAAAAAAACTGCATCATGAGCCATATCTAACCACAATTTCATAAAAAAATTTCTAAGCTTCCAAACAAGGCGCATGATGATTTTCTTGCAGACCTCAAGACCACCGATATCAAAGAGAAACTTCCAGAGCATCATAGCATAATTTCTTCTTTTTTGCTTCCGCCTGTATAAATTGCACTATATATGCAGATTCTTTCAATTGAAGGAATTCTTATGGCTGCAAAAATAGATTTTTCTTTACCTTGTTATCAATTAAAAAAAAATATCTTACAGGTACATGACACTTTGGAATGAGACTTACTATTGTAAGTAGTAATTTTCTCGGATGAAAATCAGAGAAGATAAACAAGTTTCACATATTGCTACTCAAACAAGGTCCTTTTATTGCTTATCTGCATGTTTTATTAGCGCTATCTTGTCATAAAAAATCAACCGACAGAAGCAGGGTCAAGTGCTTCTGCAGCTAGGTAGGTGGTCGTAAATTGCATTTAACACTTTCCACAACAGAAGAGTGTTGTTTATGGCGATAACCAATTGTTTACATTGAATGCACATTACTTTTCAAATACAATAATTTTACTAAGTATGACATTTGTTAGAAAAACCCAAATAATAGCAGATTATTATAGCAACTATTTAGTAAAATTTTCTGTTTTAACAAGATTAAGTAAAATCAGACTAGGCATTATTTTAATGTGAAATAGAAGTCAGCGTCCATACGGGTTAGAACTTAGATGGCATCAAATTATGCCCAATTTGATCAGGACAAAAAAAACCCCTCTATCAAGAAAATAGATCCGTCCTTTGGATAACTCCAAAACAAAGGCAACATTGTCAAAACTATTATATATACTTTCATCAGTGTTGAGCCCATTTTATCCTTATAATCAATTATTATTATATATTTACAAAATTAAATCAAACTTACACTTCAACATTTTTGGTCGAATTCAACGATATCCAACTACATTAGATGGTGAAATGCATAATCACCATTTCTATGCTAATTAATTCTTGGGATATTGTAACTTTTTTTTGTTGGTAATTAATAAGATGTTGTAACTTGTCCATAAAATACTCATTTGAAAATATTATCCAATTTAATAAACATAAAATACATTAAGAAATTTATAACAAATTCAAAATTTTTGTCATATCAAACGGGAACATTTTGAAATTAGAATGATTATGCATTCAACATAAAAACAAAACAGAAAAAAAAAAAAAAAAATGGATGAAAGAAAGAAAGGAGGGACGGAAAATGATTGATTAAGTTTGACAAGACTAGACATCTTTATGTCATGTGGGAGCACAGCAGAGGAACTCCGCAGTCGGCAGCTTCCCCCGATACACTCACTGCATGATTATTGGAACCAAACAATCAGATAGACAGATAGATGGTCAGTTTATTTCAAATTCCAAAGCGATTGATTTCCTCTGTTTACATCTATCTCCTCCCCACCTTGGACTTTTAAATATTATTTGTGATTGACATCTACTCGCAGCAATTAAAAGATCACACACCAATTTTCATCCATATTTTTACCTTCTATACTACTCGTACCTTAAATTAGCAAGAGATTAAGAATATCAAGATTTCCAATACAATAAAAATAAAATCATATATATTTCTCATTTAATTAGATTTAACATAATAAATTCAAAATATAAAATTAATTTTTATTATTTCTGATATGCTATTTCATCTTTTTAGGTATGTTCTTTTGTTTGCCATCACAACTTTCTGCTCATCCAAGATATTTCATTCCACCAACATTTTATATATCAAAATCATATTAAATGTACTTTTTTCATAATATAACTATAAATATAACTTTTAATTATCTATAGATAATAATATTTTTTATCGTATAATTTAATATAACTCTCCTCGTTAATATATGCATATAATGCTTATTTTTCATAACATTATAAACAATAAAGTATAATATCATCTCGTAAAATTTCCCCGTCCGTTTCAAAGATACATTTTGATGACAAATCACTACCCATGCATTTACCCAATATAGGGAAATTTTACATTTGTTTTTTATTCTATTTTCAGAGGTATATCAAGATTTCCATTGACAATTTAATTGATTAAATTTCTATCGCATAGAATATTTCAAATGTTAGAATAGGTACGATTTTAGGGTTTCTTTTCCACAAATACAAAATTGACCTAAAATTGTGTACGATAAAATTAATCCAAACGAATACTCAGAATAAAATAAACATGAAAAATAAATTTGTAATAAAATGATTATTTTTTCTTTAAAAATCGCACCATTAATTGTTTCTTTCGCAGATTAATCCATGCGCATAATGGTAATGAGCAGAAAAAAATGAAACTATATGTTTACATACCTCATAAAGCATGTAGAGGAGGCTAGAATTGCCGCATCGATCAGCGAAATTATTATCACACCAAGCAGCCGAATCTTCTAAAATCGGCGCATTTTCACCCAAATTATCAATCATTCCTCGATAGGCACCACAAAAATCCTCCAGCAGCTCCTGCGCAGGGTCCAAAAACCTAGATCGACTTAATATGGAGGCGTAGCCAGTGAACGGACCAACCGGCGTCGGCATTGCCGACTTACATTTCTGCGCGCTCAGAGGATCACTCAATCTGCCCCGGTTACTCGTCGCCAGAGACAAATTCAAGCCTCCATACGCTGCCATTTCGTCGTGCGGACCAGAATTCGTCAGTCTAGAGAGTTCCGACTTCTTAACGCTTCCGCTAGTGATCATAATGTCGGTGGCACTGCCGTAGCTGTCGTTGAAAGGCGAGGAAAGAGAATTGAAGCGAGGGAAGTGCGATGAAGACGATGATGGAGAGACATTATGAGGATCCATGGCAGGAGTGAGATTGAGGAGATCTGAGCTATGGGTAGTCAAGTACGTTAGCGATGGAGGAGGAGGAGGCGGAAGAGAGCGATCGTCGTTCGGAGGGTTGATTCTGAGTTTGTCCCGTCTGCTTTGTTGGGGGATATGAAAAGGTCCGAAAGGTTCTTCTTCCATAGATAGGGATTGAAGAGGTGGTCAAGCAGGGAAAGGGTGGAAGTAGCAGGAGCTCGAGTGACCGAGTGTGAGCAGGGTAGTAGGGGTGTGAGGATCGAGGATCATCGTTACCAATTTTCAAAGGGAGCTTCTTATATGCCGAAGGCTTAAAATAAATTTATTATAATTAAAAATTAATTATTATTAAAAAATAAAAAAATTAATTAAAAATTAATTAAATTATAATTATTTATTTAAAAATAAATAAAATAAATATCCTCAATCCCGAGCGACGAGACTGTTCAGCGATTTATTTTAATATTTATCAGCTGGCGCACCCTCAGTTAACCATAAAATTTATTATCAGCCCAGTAAATTATTTTAAAAATGAATGGCGTTTTGGGGAAATTTTTTAATGACTTTAAATTTGCGTGACGCATTATATAAGATAAATATTATAATTATTTAAAAATATTTTAAAAATATTTTAGTAATTCTTATTTTTGCAGCTTCTTATTTATCTTAATTTTTTCTTTTATTTAAAAAAATGCTATTCAAAAGTCCAACACACAGTGGAGAGGTTGGCAGGAAATTAAGAAGGCATTCATTCACGGCCCGATCTCTTGCAAAGTAGCGCTCTGATTTGGGGTTTGCGTGTGGAGTTTTATTTTTTGTAGAAATAAATATATTTATTTTTTTGGATTTAAATTATTTATTTTAAAATAAATAATTATAATATAATTTGTTAAAAAATGTTTTTTAATTTTTTAAAATAATTAAATTATAATTAATTATTTAAAAATAATCAATTAAAAATTGATGCGTACCTAGATCCGACTTCGAACAGATTCGGATTCTTCTGGATGGTTTGAACCGGCTCCGTTCGCTGAGTA
>JAOVVI020013370.1:0-11882 GCA_028571085.2 Nepenthes alata | reverse complement strand
GCAACGCGAGAGCTAATGTTCCTCGTCGTCGATCTACCGTCCGTTTACAACGCCATCCTGGGCAGACCCTTCCTCACGACCTTCGGGGCTGTTACTTCGATACCTCATCTAAAGATGAAGTTCCTAATCCTGTACGGCGTAGAGAGGTACTCGGGGCCTCGTTGATGGGACGGACGTGCTACTTGTCCCAAGTCACTCCAGTGATGCCAGACCGCCTCGACAGAGACTTGGATCTCCGCGATGAAGCCACGCTGCAATAAGCCCAGTCAGGAGAAGCAACCGAAATAATCCCTCTGGATCTTGCAGAGCCAGAAAAGTGCGTACATGTGGGTAGCTCTCTCCCTCCTGCCGATCGTGATCGACTAATCACCTTCTATAGAAGAACTCTGACATGTTCGCATGGATTCCTGTCGACATGCCTGGGATACCGGCTAGAGTAATGGTCCACAAGTTTGGCTCTGATCCCGGCCACAAGCCTGTGCAGTAGAAGCGCAGGAACCACTCCGTCAAGAAACTGGTAGTTATAATGGAGGAAGTAAAAAGACTGTTAAACGCTGGATTCATTAAGGAGGTCCAATATCCAGACTAGCTATCCAACATCGTGCTCGTGAACAAGAGTAACGGTAAGTGGCGGATGTGCGTGGACTTTACCGACGTAAACAAAGCCTGCCCAAAGAACAACTTCCCTCTCCCTCGGATCGATCAGTTGGTGGACTTCACATCCGAATACGAGTTCCTGAGCTTCACGAACGCCTACTCAGGTTACAACCAGATCAGGATGCACTGGGATGATGAGGAGCACACCTCTTTCATGATTGACCAGGGAAAAAACTGCTATGAAGTGATGCCTTCGGCCTCAAGAATGCCGGGGCAACCTATTAGCGTCTCGTGAACAAGATGTTCGAATCTCAGATCTGGAAGAACGTGGAAGTATACATATACGACATGCTCATGAAGAGCAGTCTCATTGGTGACCACATCTGCGACCTAGAGGAGACCTACCAGGTCCTCCAGGCACACAGAATGAAGCTCAACCCGGCCAAATGTGCATTCGGGGTGACCTCTGGAAAGTTCCTAGGTTTCATTGTGTCACAACGCGGCATAGAAGCAAACCCGGAGAAGATTAGGGCCATCCTCGACATGAGCCCTCCGCGAACGGTGAAGGAAGTACAGAAGCTCACAGGACGACTGGCAGCTCTCTTGCGGTTCCTAGCCAAGTCCGTAGAGAAATACTTGCCTTTCTTTAGGGCGCTTAGAGGGACAGAATCATTCGGATTCCTGTGCACCGATGAGTGTGAGGAAGCTTTCAAAGAGCTAAAGGTGTACCTCGTCAGCCCACCTTTTTTGAGTTCACCATGCGTGGGCAAAGACTTGTACCTCTACTTGGCTACATCAGATACGACGCTCAGCTTCGTGCTAGTCAGAGAGCACGAGGGAACACAGCGACTGGTGTACTACGTAAGCAGGGTATTAATGGACGTGGAAACCCGCTACCCACACACCGAAAGGATCAAATTGACGCTCATCTATTCAGCACGGAAGCTACGACCTTACTTCCAAGCTCACCGGATTGTTGTTCTAACGGATCAACCCTTGAAGTCGATCATACAAAAGTCAAAAATCTCGGGGCGATTAGTCAAGTGGGCTATAGAACTGGGAGAGTTCGACGTGAAGTTCTGACCGCGACCGACCCTCAAGGGTTAGGCCCTAGCATACTTCATCATCGAGGTGGCGACCCCGGCTCTAGACGACCCTCACAGCCCGGGGAGTGTGGACGCTCCTGACATTCCAACATAGACCCTGAATGTGGACGGGTCATCCACCCAGACACCCTGAATGTGGACGGGTCACCCACCCAGACAGGCAGCGAAGCCGGAGTCGTGCTTAGGACTCCAGACGACGCGAAGATTAAGTACTCTATTGCGCTAATCTTCCCCGCTACTAATACGAAGACCTTCTGGCAGGACTTTGCCTAGCAAAGGACTGTTCCGCCAAGTCACCGGTCGTGTGCAGTGACTCAGAGCTTGTGGTTAATCAAATCCAAGGGACCTTTGAGGCGTTGAACCCGCAGCTTACAAAGTACCTGGCGAGAGTAAAGACCCAGATCCAAGCCTTCGAGCGCTTCAAGATTGAACACGTGCCTAGAGCTGAAAACTGGAAGGCTGACGAGTTGGCTAGGGATGCAGCTGCAGGCTCTTCGGAGCACTACACCAGGGACCTGCGAGAAACGCTGGCCATACCCAGTGTTGACATCTTAGACCAGGAAGTGCTGCAGATTGACGAGGGTAACAATTGGATGACCCCATACCGAAAGTACCTAACGGATGGGACATTGCCCGAAAATGCCGACGAGGCCAAACAGATCAAAAAGACGGCAGGCTGGTACACAATCCTCAATGGGAGGCTGTATAAGCGAGGATATTCCACTCCTTACCTAAAATTCCTGACCCCTGAGGAGGCTGAGTATGCCCTGAGCGAAGTCCACCTTGGCATATACGGCTTGCACATCGGAGGGAAAAATCTTGCGTTCAAGATCATGTGGCAGGGTCTCTTCTGGCCCACAATGAAGCGAGATGCCTTGGAATTTGTGAAGAAATGTGATAGCTGTCAGGTCCATGGATCTATAACACACCTTCCACACACGGAGCTACGTAGCCTCTAGTCCCCATAGTCGTTCGCACTGTGGGGACTCGACATCCTTAGACCACTACCTCTGTTTTCTGGACAAAAGAAATTCCGCATCGTTGGCATCGACTATTTTACCAAGTGGGTAGAAGCAGTCTCTCTAGCTCGAATCATCGAACAAAATGCGACAGAGTTCCTCTGTCAAAACATCGTCTGCCGTTTTGGGATTCTTGAGGTCATAGTGACCGACAACGGAACCCAATTCATCGGTAAATGATTCACCAAATATTGTGCAAGTTTGCGCATCAAGCTAGTACACACATCTGTAGCATATCCCTAGGCAAACCGGCAGGTCAAAGTCACCAACTACACGCTATTGCACAGACTGAAGACCAAGCTGGAAGACGCAGGGGACTCATAGGTCGATGCGTTACCTTCCATGCTCTGATTGTATCGAACAACCCTACGAGAACCAACGAGAGAGACGCCTTTCAGTCTTTGCTACGGGGCTAAAGCCGTGGTCCCCGTTGAAGTGGGGCTACCCTGTCTGCGAGTCGAATATTTCGATCCGGCCACGAACTCTCAGAGACTCATAGAATGCCTCGATCTGCTCCCAGAAGTTCAAGACGTAGCTTGCTTGAGGACCGCAGCCTACCAACAGCGTATCGCGCGATACTACAACAAGCGGGTGAAGGCATATCTGCTTTGGTTTGGAGACCTGGTCCTTCGGAGTGTAGAGGTCGCGGGAAAAGCCGCAAGTAGGAACAAACTTTTCCTTGGCTGGGAAGGCGCGTTCCTCGTCTGCGCGATCCTCCAGAGCGGAGCGTATAAGCTACGCGCCTAAAACGGAAAACTGGTCCCACGAACCTGAAACTCCGCCAACCTAAGAAAATACTATCAGTAGTGCAGCGTTGGCCCAGGTAAGGCATACACACACCTCATGAGGAATGCTTATATATGCATTGTGTTTTCATTTAATAAAATTGTTCATTTCTATTAACTTGTACTTTCATTCATGTGAGTGTTTGCATGCATGGTCTTCCGAAAAATAAAACGACATAGATTGCCCCTAAGTCAAGAGTACCATCGTCCGTCAGTAAAACGAATCCTTGGCTCCATGCCAAATGGCCCAAAAGCGGCCATTTCAGGATTTCGACTCCGGGTCGAGCGGCCCTAAGCGGCCCCTTATACCTTGACTCTGCCCCAAGCAGCTGGGAAGCGGCCATACGCAGACTCTGACTCCGCATCAAAAGGGCCCCAAGTGGCCCGCCAGCTTGGCCTAGCGCCAACGGCTCGGAGGCGGTCGTACCGCAAATGAAAATGTCGCCGTAGGGCCCGTGTGGCCCAAAGAACCATGGTCCCGAACCAAACGAACCAAGCGGTCAAAACGTCAAGCCTGGGAGCTTTTGAAATCCCCAACTTACGGCCACCAAAACCTCAGGGGGCAAGAATTGCAGGCGTGTGACGACCTTCTCTCAAAGAAGAGAGCACCCTCAATCTACAATGGTCGTGGGCTAGGACCGTGCATACAAAAGCGACGCCTTGAGCGGGGGCCGAGCACCTAATACAGGTACCGTATGTGAAAAGGCCTAGACCCATAGTCCACCGGCTGCTGTGGCCTGAAAACCCACCTGGCCCTTAGCATGGCTCCACGGCACTTGCGACGACGTCCAATCTATTGGATGGAGTTTCCCATTAAACACGCGAGATGCGACGACGTCCTCTAACGAAGGATGAGTACCGTGCAAGAAGGCGCCAGATTGGGGCATTGGCGATAATAGCTTTACAAGCTTGGTCGTTAAGCACATAATACCATCTCCAAAGTCACACTTGAAGGCATTGAATGCAAAACGAGTAATACTTCTTATTCATGTATACAAAACACTAAAAGAAAAGGGGGAAAAGGAGCAATATGCACAAGCAGAACTACTCCCGAGAGTCTGATGGATCCACCTCTTCGTGAAAGTTTTTCAGACGAGACCTGTCACAGATCCCAGAGTTGCCCTGGTGAAAAACGTCTTTCGAAACGTCGGGAAGCACAAGCGAGGCAATCTTACGGCACAGGCGGATGCCGTCCCAAAATCTGGTCTCCAGGACAAGGTTCTCCTCCAATGGAGAAAGCCGTGCCCTCAGATCCTTGAACAAATGGGAGTTGTCGTCTTCAAGAGCAGTGATCATCTTCTTCAGCTGCTCGACCTCCTGCCTTAGACGTGCAACCTCCTGTGCCTGTTGGCCACTCTCCTCCTTCAGACGTCTATTCTCCTCCAACATTTGCTCATTCTCTCCCCGCAGAGAGGCAATCTCGACTCTCACATGTTGAACCAACTCCTGCTCGCGGTGAAAATTCTCGCACAGTTGAGCAACCAGCTCGTCGAGAGAATCAACTTCCCTAAGAACCTTTGCGGGAAAAGAGAAGGTCAGAATTTCTCAGAGCTCCAGACAATAGAGGAACACTTGTCGCTAGACGGTCATACTTGAGCAGAAGATGTGTCCGGGTGGTAGGCTCTGTCTCCTAACGCAAGCACGCCTAGGGGCTCCACACGATCGGCCACAGCCTCTGCGGAGTTGGGATTGACCTGAAGCCACAGGCGACGAGGGAGTGCTTAGGGGCTCCATCTCCTCTGCCACCCCTGCTACGGCAGCCTCTAAAGTCAGGACGACACCTGGCGGGCTGACCCCTCGTCTGACTTCAACTCCATTCCCACGGGGGCATCCCCCTCGACGCGCACCTCCAGATATGGCCCGACCGCAAATCTATCAAGCTTTGAGGCCCCAGCCAGAGCTGGCGTAGGCTCCAAAATGCCCTCCTCCTCAAGCTCCCCGGGAACTGGTACGCCACCCTCCACAGTTGGTGCACCCTCAGCAATCATCTCCGACGGCTCCAGATCGACGAAGGGGCCCACAGGAGACTCTTCACCGAATCTGGTTTGGTTCCCCAGAACTGGAAATCGGTTCTTGGAGACATTGAGATCCAAGTATCTGTCTCCAAGAAACGAAAGATTACCTTCGCCGTAGTCACATCGAAAGATCCAGAATGAAAGTAGGCGAAGATACATAAAGAGACCAGATAGCGGAGAGCGTTGGGGTGAAGCCTCGCCACAGGAACGCCCAAAGCATCGACAAGGGCATCCAGCTCGCATGGCATGGGGTAGCAGATCCCCCCTTTTAGATGATGCTCATAAATGGTAACGAAGCCTTCTAGAGGGGTGTGGCCCCTGCCGTCTAGGCTAGGAGTGCGGTATGACATGTCCTCGGGAATGCCATAATCCACCACAAGGGTGAGAATGGCATTTGTTGTCAAAACGGAACTCATGTTGTCAACCCTATGGTGGCTCGCCCTAGAAGCTCGTGAAGAGGAAGGATATCCTTTCTTCTTGGCCATCTCTCTCTCACTCTGGAGCGGGTTGCAGCCTCTAGCAAGAAGAAGCATAAAAGGGAAGGATTTCGCCGAGGTCGTTTAAATAGGCAATGAGGTGCCAACACGCGGGAAAGATCAAACGACGCCCTTACCAGAAAACCAAGCCACGTGCCCGTTCGGTACGAATGCCACTGTTCCCCAAACGGCGAGCAATCATGGCCCCTCATCAAACCGACAATTGGTATCTCCTCAACCGCCTGACAAGATCCCAGCTGTCACACCCGCATTTAATATAGGGATCTCGATCGCTAGGGACGGCGGTGAAAAGGTTTTTGAGACGGAAACACGCAAGAAGGAACAAACCGTTCAAACATAACAAGCAACGAAAAATAAGCGGAGCAGCTAAGTATTAAGTTACATTGTATGGATCATTAATAACTCTTTTTTACAGCAGCCTGCAGCCGCAAAGTAAACTAACGGCCCCCTCTGGGCTCATAATGATCTGGAGCTGGATACTCTAACAGGTCCGTGAGTGTCAGGGTACCAGAGTTTCGAGAGTCCAGGATGCCGATATGGAAGTTTGGATCCTCCAGCGAGACTAATCTCCAGCTGAGACGGACGCCGTCCTGGAAGTTCCTTTCCAGTGCAGGACTGACTGACCTCCTCTGGCAGGAACCTCGACCTCAGTTCAGTCCCCATCAGCACAAGCTCCCCGAACTATAGCCGCAGTCGCTTAAGCTCTTCTTGAAGTGCCAATATGCGGGCCCGGGACTGCATGTTAGCACCAGCAAGCCTGTACGCCCTCGCTTTTGATTCAGCGGATGCCTCCTCAAAGTGTGCGGCGCGAGCACTCATATGCTCTATCTCTCCGACTGCAACCTGCACCCTGGCTTCAACACCTTCGACAGCCCAGTCAACTTGATGAAGCAGAGGATCTGCCTTTTTTGACCTACGATCCCATGACGAGGCAGACATTTCCTCCCTCTCAAAGCCTGGATACACCCTAAAAAATCACATCGAACCCACAACAGTTGCCTCTGAATGATATCCCTCCGCCACCGTTGCGCCAGCCGCAGCCGCACCAGGGATCCCCGAGGCATGGGTCCCAATCTCAGGCTGTTCAGAAGAAGATTCTGACCCGAATGATTAGGATGACCTTTCCATTGACGCCGCAACACAAGAAGAAAAAGAGAAAAATGCACGAAGGCAACGCAAAGCTTCGCGCCGTCAAAAGAGCAACAGAGCATGCAACCTTGGAGCGAACTCATGTGTTTAAATAAGCAGAGTTCTCCCATTGAAACGGCAGTGTTCTGAAGACAAAGCGTGCCAGTAGAAAGCCAACGGATGCCCTCTACGTGGCAGATCCCTGAAACTTTGCGCATTTCTAAGGCGAATCATTATGGCGCAATGCCCCGTGATTTCCCGCGCTGTTTATGTGCCAGATGGCCAGGCGGATGTGACATCCACCTGTGGCATCTGAGCTTCCACGGCATCAGCCGCCAAAATTCTCCTCTTGCCGCATCCTCTTATTGACGTTCTGCATTAAGACTCGAGGGACGAGGCCGACAGAACCAACCACGAACAACTGAAGGCGCTCAAACGCGCAGAATGGTGCACAACGAATGTAAGGAGCAAATTTCCCGTGAAGGGTGATCCAAAAGGTAGTCGATAAGAAAAGAGGCATGCTACAAGACAGAAGAATAAAGACAAATGGCTACTTCTTTTATTAATCAACGCTTTCTTAACAAAGTATAAAATTTACAGTAGCAAAAGTACAAGAAAGAGGAAGAAAATATGGTACGGGGCTTAGGCCCCAAGGTAACTGCCCCGGATGCTTGCAGCACGCTGGGGAACGTGATCCACATGAGATCACCGCAACCCCACTGCAAGTAACCCAACAAGCACAAGCACCAGGAGCAGCCGGGTGTTGGTCAACCTTCGACGGGAGACAAGCCCAATGTTAACCGCAGAGGCAAAACCAACACTCAACTTGGGAGCCTCCGGCGGGGACGCAGAAAAAGAACCTGCTCTTCCCCCGTCGGGACTCTACTCTCTACCTTCTCCCCAGCCGGCGCGTGATCCAAGTGAAGTGGAGACCACGGCGACGCGCTACACCGGAGGGAAGCCCCCCGAGATAGCTCGGTCGTGATGCCACTACACACTGGGAGACGTCGCTTCATGGGGGGAGGCATACGACATTGGCAGTGTGGCCGAGCCACCCTCGTTAGCTTAAAGAACTGGCCGCGACAGAGGCGTGAGGAAAATCTTTGTCAGAAGCTCTGGGACTCCAGCTAGTTCATCCGACTCCTTTGCGGACTCTCACCAGAGGCGGGACGAACCAAGACCCTCGCATTGCTCCTCCAAAGTCAGCTAAGGGATGAACCACACTGGTCGAAGGGCCCTCCTATTTATGGGCAAGTTGGCACCTTTCCAGCACTTAATGGGGCACACTATCCTGTCGGCATCTTTATGAAAATAGAAAGCCCTCAAATCCGACGCAACCTCAGGCGTGCGAATCCTTCCATCCCAGGCATCGAATCACTGCGGCACCAGAAAAGCCTGCGCGACCGCTTAGGAAAGGCACGAAGCTGAAAGACGACAAACATTGGCGCATCTCGAGGAAAGCCGAGTGATCGCGAACCGGACCCATAAGGACATGCCACGCCGCGGCCACAGGTTTTCCCAGGCATGGGGGGCTAGTGATGGGTTCAGTGCAAAGGACCAAGGAAATTCCAAGCCCAACCCGCGGAGCGATGACTCAAACGGCGGATCCAGCCCAGCGTCCCAGAACAACCAACGTGGCGGCATGTACTAACAGCCAGTGGGTGTCGCCTGCAACCCATTAATGCGGCTGTCGGGCGACAATGGTGGCGTAGAGGAAACGAGCCAATGGGGAGAGGGTCAGCGTTGCCAACCATGGCTCACGCCGCTGCCCACAGTTCTCCGGCCAATCCTAGCGCAAGAGGTGGACCAAGCGTGACCTACGATGTCCGACGGTCTACCTGCAACTGTAAGGCGACAATTGACACACCGACAACCACTGTCAACGATCAGCGGCCAACGAATCCCTGCAAGAAAAATTCTCGCACCAAGAACTCCCAGCAGAGGAGCCATAAATTCTCTCTTCGCTTACAGAAGAGGGGGGATCAATCGATCAATCCAAACCCGAGAAACCAGAGCCTGGCCTTGAGACACGCGCTCTCACAAGCACCAGCTCTCTGAAACACAGCCAACTCTCGTACTTCTCCAGCCCACCACGGGTCATTGCAGTCAGCAACCCTCTACGGTGCATTCCGGGAGCCTGGCCTCCCATTACCCGCTCAACAATCTCCCATTCATGCATCCACGCACTCCCTACGTACTCATAGCATATTTTCACGCACCCCTAAGCGTGCGTCCCTTTTCGTTTATTGCTGGAAGTTGCTGATCTGAGCGTCGAAGTATTTTTGGTGGGAGAAATCCCGTCGGGCCTTTGATCTCTTATTTGTTAGTTGTGTTGTGTAGGTTCTAGGTTTAGAATGTCGGAGATCGGACCCGTTCGAGATCCGATCCGAGTTATTAATCCAAAGGCTCCCTAATCTGTACGATAATTGGGAACCCAGGATGCAATATTGGCACCGTCTGTGGGAACGAAACAAGAAGATTAGCGTCTTCTTTTCATACTCATTCCTTCGCAACAAGATGGTAAACACTAGGGGACAAGCCAGTGCCCCAACAAGAGATGTTGTTGCCCGTGGTGACGACCCCTTAGTGGGTAGACACGCAGACGTCCATCCGGAGCCCAACATTCACCGCCTAACAGCGGACATGGGCAGTATGAGGTTGGTGATCCAGGCCCTCTACAACGGGACGGACACACCATGGATGGGGATGCTCCTCAAGCGCCACTTAATTACAGAAGTATATTTATGTAATTAAGGATTCAATCATCATCATATTCTATAAATGACATAATTACTCATCATTTATTTAGAATATTAAGTGGTAGTTTATTCTAAATTATGTGGGGCGGTTTTTAGATTTGAATTGAAAGAAGCTCTAAAAACTTACATTGACTTTGAATTTAAGAAGCATTCTAGAAAAATACACACTAACTCTTTACACTTAATATTCTGTAATTATCATGAAGGAATTGAGATAAAGGTGAAGAAAGAGAAATTGATTTCAACTTCTTCAAGTCAGGAACTTAAGTATGAATTTAATTTTGTTATGAATATTTTATTCCACATTATTGATTGTAATGTGATAATTTTGACGATACATAAGTGGTTCAAATCTCACAAAGCTTTACATTTATACATCAACAAATTGCTTGTGTATGATAGAAATCACTAGTCCATGAATTTATTTTGTAGCCAAGTTCCTAAATGTGTGCAATTTTAACCAATCTGCCTACTAAAATCTGAGAGTTGTTAAGCTTTTCCCACATAATTCGATTTCTGTAAACTCAATGGTCATACTTAAAAGTTGAACGAATTAATTGTGGAGACTATATCAGGTAATTTAAATGGCTATTTAACATCCACAATTTATTTATTAAACTTTTAATATTGACCGTTAGATTCATAGGGAGCTTATACTAGTATCAATATTAGACATATTAAAAATAATTTTTTTTTGCAAATCATATATTAATAGGAAAATAATGGCTAATATATATTATAATATATCATTGATATGGCAATGTATCACAAATGTTTTTGGTAATAAGGAGGCGATTCCGATATATACATGCCAATATTGAATATGAACTAAAATTTCATTCCATGATTATACATGATCTAATCATTGTCATAAGTAGATCCAAGAAGGGACTCCTGAATGGGAAAAAGCTGCTAGAGAGGCTGCAAGAACACTGCCAGGAAGAGAAAATGGTGGAAATTGCGACATCAAGAATCTTAGCAGAGGTTCAAAGATTTACCTTCCAGTATTTGTAGAAGGAGCAAATCTTAGTACAGGAGACATGCACTTCTCACAGGGTGACGGAGAAATAGCTTTCTGTGGGGCGATCGAGATGAGTGGCTTTCTTGAGCTCAAGTACATCTTCTTCATCCCCTAAACTCTACATATTTATGAACAAGATGCGATATTATTAACATACTGATAGCCTTCATCTTTAGCTTAGCTTCAATATTAAATCACATGCAAATCACATTGCTTAAGGAAAGTGCCATTTCATTCTTAAGGTAGTCTTTCTAGGTATTTTGCATATTTTCACATATACTATTGCAATAATATATATAAATAGCGGTCAATACGTATTGATATCAGGTTTTCGATATCGATATTTCTTGATACTGTGATAATATTGCAATATATCAGTTAATACTGTCCTTTTATTTTATAATTTTTGATTTTTTTTTCTTTCTAATATATCAAATATCGATATGTATTGTCTAATATATTTGATACCGATATGATTATAATTATTACCTATATTTTCATCAATAATCACAATGCTTCCATATTAATAATATGTATGTGTTAGATCTATTTGTTCTATCTACTTTATAAAACTACATCTATAAGAGAGCAAGGCTTGGAAAAACAGTGAGCTCTAATTGATTTTGACTTAGAGGTAATGGGTTTCAACCATAGAAATAACCTATCTATGATTCATCGCCGTATTAACAATATAATGCAAGATTCAATAGATATGTTGAATATTAGTCGATATTATTGATATTTGGCCAATATATTAGCAGCTATGACCCTACTAACTTAAAATTTTTAGAAATTTTTTTTGATATATACAATATTGATATATATTATCCGACATATTTAATATTGATGTGTTGGCCACCAATATTGCTATTTTTATCCATGATCATAGATGCTACCATATTAATAATCTATCTGTTTTAGATCTGTTTGTTCCATCTACCCCTTGCAACTACGT